>VMDR010002692.1:0-85525 GCA_007922815.1 Macrotus californicus
GAGCGCCAGGCTTCTCTGTCTTCCAGGGTCTTCATCCTCTACATCACACAGACCCAGAAGATCTGCAGCCCCACCCCAAACCCCTGTAGTAAAACTAGCCCTGGAGGAACCCAGGGATCCTCCAGGAACTCTTATAAAAGTTTCTGCTGCTCCCTAATTGCCAGGAAACAAAAGGCTCTCCCTGTCGGCCCAGTCTCCTTCTGGTTCTCATTTCAGTCCCTCTGCTTAGTGAGAGGAGCAGAAGTAAGTCACCTGGAGAAGCCCTCACTGGTGTGTGGCCCTTGTCCTCTCTCTCATGCCATAGGCTCTGGAGTGACTCATCTGAGATTCCTCTAGAACTGAGCTTTTTGCTGGACCCATGTCCCAGTCGGTGTCCACATGACCAGGTGGATAGCACTCCTCGTTCCTGCGACCCAGAACCCTGGCTGACGGCACTGAAGCAGGATGCTCCAGCAGGTAAAACCTCTCCTTTTGATAGCCTAGGCCCTAAGGCACCTAAAGCACCTTCCTATCTTCCCCTTTTCTGAATGAGGTTTCAGTGCCCAGACAGGAAGGTAGGAAAAGACCCTTTAAAGGTTTTTCTTCTTTTTTCTCTTCAGATAGTTTATTCCAGTGCTTTTCACCTGTTGTTAAGAGGTTCTTCCTGATACCTAATTTGAATCCCTCCCATTGTAGTTTCTAGCTCTTTTCCCTGGGGTGGTTGGGGAACCCTGAGGGCACTTTACTGACCTTATGAGCCTGAACCAGTGAGGAAGTCCAGAGGTGGCCTCAAGCCCCGATTGTCGATTGTGGAGGCTCAGTGGAAGTTTGGGGCTTCCCGGAGGAGGTGAAGCCGAGAGATGTCCTTGAAAATGTCTGCTTGAAGCTGAGCCTTAAAGAAGAAGTAGGAATTAGCCAAGTAGGGAAGGAAAATAAACAGCCCAGACAAAGAGGTCAGTCTGTGCAAAAACGTGGGAGAAGATGACTGATGTGGAAATATAGAAGGGTTCTGATGAATGCATCACAGGGCGCATGAGGGGTAGCTGTTGGGACACGAAACCAGCCAATTCTACCTCACCCTTCACTGCGGAGCCTCGTCTCATACCCAGAGCATCCTTCACATGCAGCTCTTGGTCCAGAGGGAATGCCAGTAGATGATTGCTGAATTTTTATTTACTAAGTGGTGCCAGGCACTGGACTGAGGAAGTTGTTTGAGATTATATCTGCCCTCAGGAAGCTCAAGGTCTAATGGAGTCCTAGGCAGGGAAGTGCCCGAGGCGTAGCAGGATTTGTGAGTGTGAGGTCAGCCAGCCTTACGGGAGCCATGGTAGACACTGCCTCTTGACCTTCTTCCAGCCTTTTGGCGCATGCAGTAGTCTTGAAGGCTGGAGAGAAGCAGGCAGGACAGTCGTTTTCTCTGAACTCTTCATGGTTTGTAAAGTTCATTATGGTCATAGTAGCAGCTGCTCGGCATTGAGCCCTTGCTGTGTAGTAGGCGCTATGGTTAGGAGTTTATACATACCATTTTGTTTGGTCCTTGAGAAAGATGCAGCACAGACAGTGCTATGACGTGCTATTTTGGGTATAAGGCTAGCGATATTAAGTGACTTACTTAAGGTCACATTCATTATAAGCAACTTGAAAAAGACATAAGCAAAGAGAACATTAAAGTTATCCATAACTATACTATCCAGAGATAACCAACATTTTAGAGAATATCCTAGATTTTTTCACCTAAATATATTTTTTAAAACATTTAAAAGGTATCATATTTTTTGTAACCTTTATTCCATTGTAAGGATGTACTAAAAGCTATCTACCATTTTGAAATTTGGGTTGTTTTCAATTTTTACAGTTATAAATGGCTCATGTATACTGAGCATTCTTATGGCCTTTTATATAGGATCACTGTCTACAAATAGAATTCCAGGCTCAAGGGACAACATATGTAGTTTTAAGGCCCTTGAAATATTATTGCCCAATTAGAAAAAGTGCTTTTAAAAGAGTAATACTACCTAATTTGGGGGGGGGGGTGCCATATACCTGGTGCCTTTTTAAAATACTTTACGTGCTTATTAGTATCTGTGAGGTGGGTGCTACTACTGTTCCCATTTTACAGATGAGAATTGAGGCACAAAGAGATAAAGAAATTTACATAAGGTTATGCAACGAGTAAATGGTGGAACCAGCATTCAAACTCAGAGATCAGAGCTGTTCAGAAACTGTGGCTGGGTGTATGAGTGAGTTTTACCTCTACAGCAGGGCAGTGTACATGAACCCAGGCCTGCTCGGGCCTGGAGGCCAGGACTCTGCCTTGTGCATCATGGTGGGCCCAAGTTCAGAGCAGAGGCAACATCTTTGGAAAGAAACTTGTTCCTGGGTCTGTCAGATGACACCTGCCACCTGGCCTTCAGGAGTTTGAACTTACAGGGTTCACTAGAGTCATTGGAAACCCACACGTCTTATCACAGACTCCTTCCTCTGAAAGCAGATTTCAGCCAGGTTACTGTGTTCACCTACTCCCCAGCCCACCTTCCCTACAGCCCCAGGGAGACACGAATAGAAATGGGGAGAAGAAACATGTGGGAAGTGTTGGCCTCACTCGCGGCCAAGGGAGAAGGAGAAAGGGCCTGTTCCTCTTGGTGCCCATTCTTGGCCTCATCTGACTTCTGAGCCTCTTAAGTAGACCCAGGGCAGAGGGAACTAATTATATAATTAGCCAGACTAAATTTAAGCCCCAAGAGGCAGGTAATGAAGGTACAAGGCTACCTCACAGCTAATTTTTCATGTCAAGTTGAATGGGGTTTTTTGTTTTGTTTTGTTTTGTTTTTTTCAAAAAAGGCCCGAAACATGGCTCTTTTCCTTTGCGGTACTCCCATAGCTGTTCCCTCACCACGGCCCCTACCCCTGCCAGACCCAGTAAGACTAGCAACTGGCCAGCCTGGAAGCTGGAGCTCATGGCATAGGAGAGGGAATAGCTTTTATTGATTTACTGACTATATGCTGTGTGCCAAACTACATGCTTTGTATAGCACTTCTTGTTTTTCTTCCCAATAACCCTGTGAACTGGTTTTACTTTCTTTTATTTACAAATAAACTGTGGCTCAGAGAGATTAAGTAAGTTACCCAGGCTCACACGCCTAAGAAGTGGAAGAACTGAAATTTGAACCCAACCAGACTGATACTGGAGGCCAGTTCTCTTGCTACTGTACAGGCCTCCACCCCTACAGAGCCGCTAGCTGGTGTGGGCCCCAGCTCTGCTGTCCCTGTTATTCCCTCCCAGATGAATGGCCACAGTTTAGGCCCTGGTGCCCATGGCAGAGAAGACCTGCAGGAGTTCCTGGGCCAGGAGGCCCCGCTGCACCTGCTGGATGACCTCACCAAGGTGAATCCTGTGACGCTGGAGACAGGTATGGGCCTCCCTTTCCTCCAGAGTGCCGTCTCCAAGAGGGTGGAGGTTTGGTGCAGGCATTCGGCACAGCTTCCCCTGGCCAGACTGAGGCAGGCAGGACTCCTGACCTGGAGCCAGATAAGCTGCTTCAGACCTGCCTGGCAGCTGCACCTGGGCTCCCCAGCACAGGCTTTGCTCCAGATTTGGCACTCATCTTAATTAGATCTTGTACCTATTCATCAGGGAACTGCTGGGATCAAATGGCTCTTGGCTAATTGCAGAGGGAGCCCTGTTAGGCAGATGTCTGTGTCTGCTTGTGTCTACATCTAAGCCAGTTTGCTAAAAGCACCTCTGCCTCAGTCCTGAGGTGTTTGCAGGCCCGGTACATGGCAGACACCTTCTACACCAATGCTGGCTGCACCCTGGTGGCTCTGAACCCATTCAAGCCCATCCCTCAGCTCTACTCTCCAGAGCTAATGCAAGAGTACCACGCTGCACCTCAGCCCCAGGTAAGACTCAGCCACTTCCTGGGCCTCAGGGCTCCCCTCCTTCCCGTTAGGCCTCCTTGCAGCTCCCCTGTCCTTATCCATCTATTCACCAGCCATGCAGTCATTTCAGATCTGCTGGTACTACAGCCCTGTCCACCAGGAGCTCAAGGGAGTTCGGACACGTGACAGTGGTGCCAACTGGATGATAAACACATTTGTTTACTGAGTTTGGATCATAAAACAGACATAGGGCAAAGTAATCTTTTCTTGTGTGTGAATTTATTAATAGGGAAGGATTTAGAAAGGTATATTTGTGTATTTAACACACCACTATTTAGGAAAAGGATAACAATACATATGATAAGGATTGCCCTAGAAAATTCAGCACCAGTTCATCTTTACTGAGAGGAATAAATTCTTACAGGGGTAGAGGTGGGGGCATTGCGGCAGAGGACAGACTAGTCAGAGTTAAAGTGCATCGTGTGTTCAAGGAGAGGCGAGAGCAGACTTGCTGGCAGGAAGGGGCTGCTGGGGAGAGGCAGCAGATGAGGTAGGAAGAGAGATGATCCAGGGCCGGTGGGGAGGGGTCTGAGGCCTCACAGCAATCAGAGTGCACAATGCTGCTTCATCAGGAGTGGGGGTAGGACTGAGTGGAGCCCACTGTGGGGATAATTTCCCCAGAAGTTGGGGGAGTTGTGTTGAAGAAGCTGAGACGGGAGGCAGGGTTGGAGACTTTGTAAATAGTCCAGGTGAGAAGTGACTGGGGCAAGAACAGAAGGAGAGAGGGACAGCTCTGATACCATTTAGAGCTGTGCCTTCTTCCTTCAGGAAGCTGTGGGTAGGTGATCATCATGCAGTAGGCAGTGCTGGGTGGGCTAGGCATTACGCAGGTGCACTGGCCACCAGAAACTCACGTGTGGTTAAGTGTCCAAGTGGAATCCTTGTGAAGTCTGTCCTGAGGGCCCATATACCACACTCTGCCTCCTCAAAGGCAAAAGCCATGTCGCAGTCCCCTCTGTTTCCCCAGTGCCCACCTTGACACTTAGCACACTGAGGATAGCCAGTGTTTGATGGTGAGAAGGAGAACAGTGGCTTGGGGTGCAGTCAGGTGGTTGCATTTACTTGCTGAGTGGCCTTGGGAAGGTTATTTGACCCTCTTAACCTCAGATTTCTCATCTGTGAAATAGGGTTAGCTATCCAACTAATGCAGACTTCTTAGGCAGTAACTTGAAAGAAAGTTCTTTGCAAACTGCAAAATACAGTAACAAATACTAAAGAGCACAACAAGACTATTAAGATAAAATGGGGGCCCTGACTGGTGTGGCTCAGTGGTTTGGCCAGGTTGCTAGTTCGATTCCCGGTCAGGGCACATACCTGGGTTTCGGGCCAGGTCCCCAGATGGGGGCGTGTGAGAGCAGCCAACCGATATTTCCCTTGCACATTGCTGTTTCTCTCCCTCACTTTTTCCCTCCTTCCCCCACCCCTCTCTAAATTAAGTAAAATCTAAGAAAGATAAAATGGGAGAAAATAAAAGTATTCTTTTTAAAAAAAGTCAAAACGGGAGGATAAAGTGTTTGAGGCTGGCACTGCCTCCAGACTGGGAGAGGATGAGTGGGTAAAGCCACCGCGGGGGCCCACAGTCGGGCCCGACGCTGGTACAACCAGGAAATTGTTGCAGGGGAAGCCTCTTGGCCCTGCTATTGGTAGGCCCCTCGTCTCAGCCATCATTGGGTCAGCCATTCCTTGAAGACAGGCATTCTCTCACATGACTGTTCACCCCTTGATGTTTCAGAAACTGAAGCCCCACGTCTTCACTGTGGGTGAACAGACCTACAGGAATGTCAAGAGCCTGATTGAACCAGTCAACCAGTCTATCATTGTCAGTGGAGAGAGTGGTGCTGGAAAGGTAGGAGAACTTTTTTCCCCACCCTGTCAACTTCACGACTGGATGGGCAGGGAGGTGGGGGGGTGTTCCCCATGGAGCCGTTGGCTGCCACGTCACTCCCAGATGCTTAAGCAGGGAGTTGGTGCGTAGTGGCGGGCAAGCTAGAAAGGAAATCAGGAGACAAGACCCTAGGCCAGGCTCTTCCACCAGCTCTGATGTAACTCCGGGTGTGACTCCTTCCTCCCCAAGCCTTCATTTTGTCATCATGGGTCTCTCCCAGCTCTGACACTGATGGAGACAAAAGTCAGCTGTTGGGGACTCCAGCATAGTGGTTCAGAGAGTATCAGAAAGAAATTTAGTTTCTGCACACCTCAGTTCTTTCACCTGTCAAATGGCAAGGAGGGGAAGACCAACACCTAATGCATGGGACTTCAGGGAGAGTTCAGTGAACCAGTGCATGGAGACACCAAGGGTAGCTGGGGATCCTTGTGGGAAAGGGTTAAAGGAGTAGCCCACCTGCATCCTCTGTGTTGCCCAAGATAGCAAGGGCAACGTCTTGGGCCAAAAGCTCCTGGTGGGGCCGTGTGGCTCCCTGGGTGGCAGAACCACAGCCAGTGAGACCAAAGGTTGTACAAGGGTGAGTGAGGAGTTGCGTAGCCGGTCGGAGGAGGCTACTGGCCCAGGCCTCGCTACCTCCTTGCAAAGTCTCACCCAGCCACCCACCCTTTCTACAAAACTCACCCTCACAAGGGATTCTGTGGGCCATGAACCCCCTCTGTCTACCCTCACATATGAGAAAATTGCTGAGCTCGGAGCACCTGCGAGATTCTAGGCCCTGGGCTAGCCACTGAGGAGTGGGGCGGGAATAGGGGGCTCTTAGTCCACTGAGAAAGATAGACAAGGAAACAGATGAAGACAGTAAGCTGTAGGGATGAGGACTTGGACTTGGGTGCAGAGGGGATCTTCGAGAGCTATGCTATATCAAGGTGGCCAGTGCGGTGGCACATGTCCAGCTCCTGCGCAAAGCTTGTTGTCCCCCGGGGGAGCTGAGGCTGACCTGGCTCGAGACTCATGCAACCAGAGCGCAGTGACCCATTATTGAGCAGCCAGTGTGGTCACGGGCTGGGCCTGGTCTGTTTTTTACATTTATTTTTAACAAATAGCAGAGTTGGCATAGTTCAAAAATAAGCAATACTACAAGGCTTACAAAGAAAAACAGCAACCCCGCCCCATATCTCTGAACCCTCTCTGGCTACTTTCACATGTTTTTATCATGTTTCTAAACATGTTTATATTGTTAGTCACCGATCTTTTTTTCAGTTTTGGACCTAATCTTTTCATGTCCTACTTCAATGAGGATTTAGTCCTATTTCCCTCAAACACATACATAATTTTATCACGGTCTCTAATTAACTTAATAT
This sequence comes from Macrotus californicus, assembly GCA_007922815.1. Taxonomy (NCBI): domain Eukaryota; kingdom Metazoa; phylum Chordata; class Mammalia; order Chiroptera; family Phyllostomidae; genus Macrotus; species Macrotus californicus. The sequence continues at coordinate 7,165 of VMDR010002692.1, forward strand.
GCAGTATTTATATTATAATCATGCATATTGTTGTTCACAGCAGAATCACATAATCTGTATTTCCTTTCTTGTGTAGTTTTTACTTTCCCTCATTTAATTACCCCATTTTTTTCACTGATATAGTTTCTATATGTCTATTATTAAATTATTACCAAACTTCTTACCAGAGCTTTTCCAGCCTAGTCAGCTGGCAGGTACATCAGGTTCTGTTTTTTCCTTCGCCAGGCCCTTCCTAGAGCTCTCAGATCTGCCCCCTCTGCGCTGGTGGCTGCCTAGGGCTCCTGCCACGCCGGTCTCCCTGATGAGCTCTCTGCCTCCCTCCGGGGGTCCAGAGTGGCCACTGTGCGGATGTGAACCCCCTGTTGCTGGAATCCATGGCTTCCCTCCTTCCTTACTGCCTTGTTTTTATGGAGAACATTCTCTAGTAGCTTCCCCCAAAAAGTGGTTAAGTGGAGGACAAATTTTTGAGTTTTTGCTCATCTGAAAATGTTTCTGCTGCCTCAAACTGGATATGTTGGCTGGGCTTTATAAATTTAGGTTAGGAATCATTTTCTTTTCAAATTTAGGGTTTTTTTTTTTCTTATATATTCTTTGGCGTGTTACTTTGGAGACTCCCAATCCATAAATGGTGATTTGTTTTGTTCTTTCCGAAAGCTTTTAGGATCTTCTCTTTTATCCATAGGCATTAAAACTCACAGTGGTGTTATCTCGGCATGGTCTTTTTTACTTTCTATGCTGGATACTTTATGTTGGTCTTTTTAATAGGAATTCATGTTTTTTGTTTGGGGAAATATTTTTGTAGTATATCTAATAATTTATACCCCTCTATTAGTAAGTTTAATTGTCTAATATTCTTATTTTTCTCACCTATTCCTCCATCTCTTAACATTTTGTTCTATCTTCTGAAAGATATTCCTTACTTTACCTTTCTAATTTCTTTTCTTTTTCAAAATACCTCTGAAGTCTTTTGAATTCTGATTTTTTGTTAGACATTTTAGCTCTGAGAATGCTGTCACGTTCTCTGAATGTTATTTTTGCCCGGTATCCTGGTCTTCATAGGTTTAGCATCTTCACCTATCACTGAGGATATGTTACAGTTTTTACTTGTCTTCTTGCAGTGACTCTATTTCCTTCTCATTCCCTTTTCTCCATTTCTTGTTATATTTGTCATTCACGTAAAAGAACTTTGTCAAATAGTTAATGATCCTTGAATTTCTGTTCATACTTAAAAATAAAGCATTAAGCAACTGATTGGAGCCTCTCTGTTCATGAACAGGAGGCCTCACTGTGGATAGCTTTCTAAACTCGTGAGAACATGGATATTTACAGTTTTTCTCATGAGCTTGTCTCTGTCTCCAGAAAAGATTTTTCTAATCTCTTCATCAGAGAGATGGAAACTATAAAGTGTTCAAAGGAAATGATAAAAATGTGAAACATGATGAACAGTTTCTTTATGATTATCAGCAGATATGCAAAAGAATACACCAGTGAACTTGACAGTAGGTCAATAGAAATAATCCAAATTGGAAAATCAAAAGGCACATCCAAGAGCTGTGATTCAGTATCAGGCAGTTCACCACACTTGCGATTGGTGTCTCAGGAGAAGAGGACATGAGTCAGAATTCCTTACAAAATTAACAAGAGGTGGCACGCACAGACCCTAGAAGTTCAGGAAACGCTAAGTGGGATGAAAGAAAGAAGTCACACCCGGACATATTATAGTCACACTGCTGCAAACCAAACAGAGGGAGAACATTTAAGGGAAGCCAGGCAAATAAACATTACACAAAGAGGAACAAAGAATGACAACAGGCATCTTGTCAAAAGCTGCAAGTCCAAAGATAATAGAATGGCATCTTCAAAATTGATGAAAGGAAGTACCCCTCAATGTAGAATTCTATTACTTGCAAAAACAGCTTTCAAAAATGAAAGTGAAGTAAAGACTTTGTCAGACAAATGAGTTGAGGAAATTCACTGCCGGCAGATCTGTGCTACACGAAATATTAAAAGGACATTCTTTAGACCAAAGGAATATGAAACCAGGTGAATATTTGGATTGATACAATAAAGAGCATTGGAGATGTAACTCTCACTGTTTTCTCTTTAAGAGATAAATTACTCTAAGGCAAAAATAGCAACAGTTTATTGTGGAGATACAGTGGAATCATAAAAGTACGAAATTTGGTGTAAGCAGTAGAAGAAGATAAAAGTAACACAGATCACAGAACAAATTGAAAAGAAAGAAAAGATGGTGGACTGAAACCCAACCGCGGCAATTACTAAATTAAATGTGACAGACTGAACACTCCAGTTAAAAGACAGCGAATGTCAGATTGGGTGTTTCTGAAGCAGGTCTCAAATTATCTGATTTCTTCAAGAAATCCAATATAATTAATTATAAAGACATAGCTTCCAAGTAAAAATATGAAAAGTTATAGCAGTCCAACAGTAATCAAAGGAAAGCTACAATAGTCATATTAATGTGAAACAAAGTAGATTTTAAAACAAGGAATGTTACTTAGGATGAGATATTTCTTTTTTTTTTTTTTAAGATTTTATTTATTTATTTTTAGAGAGAGGGAAAGGAGAGACATCAATGTGTGGTTGCCTCTCACACATCCCCCGACTGGGGACCTGGCCCACAGCCTAGGCATGTGCCCTGACTAGGAATTGAACCAGCGACCCCTTGGCTCGCAGGCCAGTGCTCAATCCACTGAACCACACCAGCCAGGACAGGATGAGACATTTCATAATGATAAATTGGTGAATTCATCAGTAAGAGAAAATAATATACATCATTTCTGAACCACAAAACAAATCTCAGTTTGAAAAGATTAAAATCATAAAAACTCTGTTCTCTGTCCTGAGTAGAACTGAACTAGAAATAAAAACAAAGACACCTGGAAAATCCCAAAGCATTTGGAAATTAAAAACTTACTTCTACATGTACTGTGGGTCAAAGATGAAATCTCAGGGATATTACAAGATACTTTAAACTGAATGAAAATGAAAGGACAACATATGAAAATTTATCCTTCTTTTTTTTAAATAGCAGTGCCTAGAGAGAAATTTGAAGCATTAAATGCTTTTTTTAGAAAAGAATAAGCTCCAATCAATGATCTGAGCTTCTACCTTAAGAAACTAGGCAGGGAGCCCTGGCTGGTGTGGCTCAGTGGATTGAGCGCCAGTCTGCAAACCAAGGGGTCGCTGGTTCGATTCCCTGTCAGGGCACATGCCTGGGTTGTGGGCCAGGTCCCCAGTGGGGGGGGATGCGAGAGGCAACCACACATTGATGTTTCCCTCTCTTTCTCCTTCCCTTCCCCTCTCTCTAAAAATAAGTAAATAAAATATTTTTTTAAAAAAGAAAGAAACTAGGCAGGGAAAGAATAAGGCAAACCCAAAGTACATGAAGAAGAAAAATCAATAAAATAGAAAACAGAAAAATAGGGAAAATAAGTAAAATCAAAGGCTATTTTTTAAAAGATTAGTAAAATAGATAACCCTCTAGTCAAACTTAAAGACGGAAAAGAAATGGCCAATGTCAGACATAAAAGGATTGACATCGTAAACACTAAGCTATAAGTAAAGATCTTACAGATTGATAAGAGATTGTGATGAACAACTTTGTTCCAATAAATTCTACAATTTAGATGAGATAGAGGAATATTTTGAAATACACAAACCATGGGAGCTCACACACAAAAAAAGACATAACCTAAACAGTCTATATTTATAAAATAAATTGAAGTCATAGTTTAAAACCTTTCCACAATGGCTTCACTTGTAAATTCTACCAAGTATTTAAGGAAGTAATGTTACTAATTCTACACAGTTCTTTCAGAAAATAGGGAAGGGGGAACATCTCCCACCTCATAAACTTAGAGAATTTCCCAAAAAAGCTACTACAACTAAAACATTGTAGTGACATAAGGAGAGTTTAGCAAGGTAACAGGTACAGGGTCAATATATAAAAGCCACCTGGCCCTGCCAGGGGCTCAGTCGTTTGGGTTGCAGGTTCGATCCTGGTTGGGGCACGCACGGGAGGCAGCCAGTCTCTCTCTCTCTCTCTCTCTCTCTCTCTCTCTCTCTCTCTCTCTCTCTGTCTCTGTCTCTGTCTCTCTCTCATTAGTGAACATATCCTAGATTTTTTTTTTAGTTATTGTATTTCTATGTCCTACCAACAAACAATTGGAAATTAAAATGAAAATATATCTCATTTTAGCTGATTGAAAACAAAACAGTAAGAATCTTATCATTAGATTGCCTGGGCCCCATCAGAGCCCCATCATTTACTAGATATGTGATCTTTGATAAAACTTAAAATCTCCCTATGGCTCAGTTTCATCATTTGGAAAACAGGTATAATTGCACCTGCATCTAGAGGATTGGGGGGAGAGAGCGTGGAAAGCCTGTTTAGCTCAGAGTAATCAGCGTTAGTTGTGAGTCCTCAGAGACACGGTAGCATGCTGAGGTCAGAGTTGTCATCCATCTCTCCTCCAACCCTCTTCCTTTCTTAAATGCATCCTCTGGCCCTAGGAGAAGCAGAAGTAAGCATCCCCCCCCACCCCGCATTTCCCTGAGAGGGGAAGTGCCTCGCTCAAGAACACAGTTGAACTCAGCATTCACCCGTTAGGTTGGCACCCACATGGTGGTGAAGACTGCTAGTGGACACCATTTCCTTGGGCAGTCTCAGAAGTGGGAGGGAACTTGGACCCAGCTCCCACGGGGCTGTTTCTGCCGCAGACATGGACATCCCGTTGCCTGATGAAGTTCTATGCTGTGGTGGCCGCCTCACCTACATCCTGGGAGAACCACAAGATTGCAGAGAGGATCGAGCAGCGAATCTTGAACTCCAACCCTGTCATGGAAGCTTTTGGTGAGCTCAGTGTCCTCTGCCCAGTACCTGTCCCATTTCCTCTGCAGTTTGCCACTCCCGGAGAGAGGAGCAGGGAGGCCCTCTTTGGGGGTTGGAGGATGAATGTATCACTCACTGCCTTGGCCTCCCAGCCTCCTCCCTGGTCCCTTAGCCTTTCCAGTGGAGGCACTATCGTTCTGCCACCACCTCCCTCTGGCCTAGGCAGTGACCAAGGTGCTGGAGTTCTTCTGAGTTCCAAATCACACTTGCTGAAGCCCAAGCACCCTTTCCTTAGTCCTGTCCTCTGTGGCATGGAAACCAAAAAGGGTCTTTAGATGACTGGAGGGTAGAAACAGGCCCCCAGCAGCCAGGCAGCCACCTGGGCCCATGAGGACTCTAAACACGGGGGAGCCATGTAACCAGAGGTGTGGTCTGTAGGGAACGCGTGCACACTGAGGAATAACAACAGCAGTCGCTTCGGGAAGTTTATCCAACTCCAACTGAACAGGTAATCGCGCTGCCACCTGGCTGATGGGGGGATTGGGGCAGGGAGTTTGCAAGGGGCTGGAGCAGTCTCTAGCCTGGGCACCCTGTGGGCAGAACCCTGCTCCTCCTGGCAGGCATGTGTGTGAGATTCATTAGAGTCAGTGAACCTTAAGGGTGACCTTTGAATCTAGAGAACTATAGCTACTCTGGCTTTAGGGACCCTGGGGCAGTGTGCTTGTCACAGCCTATATGTTCCTTCTAGCTTCTGCCCTTGCTTGGGGATTTCTGGTTAAACAGCCTCCTCTGTGGGCCCCATCCCTGAGCCTGAAGGTTCTGTTCCTGCCTTGGGATGGGGCATGATGACTGACAGAGGCCTTGGCCCTGCCCACCTCAATGCTGGTTGCAGGAGGACGTCCCTCCCAGACCACTGAAGGACCTGCTGAGCAGTCCTTCGTGCTCATGACCCCCATTAGCTAAGTGGAAGGGCTTGGGGGAGGGGGAAGGGTTGCAAGGTTGCAGTCTGGCACATAGTAAATGCCTGTGGAATGAATGGGCACCGGCCATGCTTGCGCCCAGGGCCCAGCAGATGACTGGAGCTGCAGTCCAGACCTACCTCCTAGAGAAAACTCGAGTGGCTTGCCAGGCCTCCAGTGAGAGGAACTTCCACATCTTCTACCAGGTCTGTGCCAGGGGAGGCCCACGGCTGCCCACACACAGGGTGGAGATGGGCCCGTGACTCTAACCCCTCCCTCGCACCCCTGGGTGCCCCATGCCTGCCTCTTCGCCTGCTCTCAGTGACGCCCTACTCACTCCAGCAAAGCCTCTACAGCACTGCCTCACACCAGGCCTTGGCCCCAGGGATGGTTTCAGCATGGGGACATGTGTTCCCTCTCTCAGAGCAGAGGTGCTGTGGACTCTCCAGAGCTGTGCCTCTTTCATCAGATGGGTGGTCCCCCAAAGCATGGATAGTGGGCTTTCCTGCTCAGACCACAGGCCTCCGTGGCAGGGCATCTTGCACCGGGTTGGAGACGTACACAGCTGTTTGCTGCTGCTTTTGCCCCACGACTGCCCTGGGTGCTCTACAGCGACCTCTCAGTCTTGTGACGTCACTGCCATTTCTCACTCCTTTCCTCAGCTGCAGGTCTCTGCAGGCCTGGGCTTCCCTGGCACACCCAGTTCAGCCACCTGTCCCCCTCCCACAGATCTGCAAAGGAGCCAGTGCAGACGAGAGGCTCCAGTGGCACCTCCCTGAGGGAGCTGCCTTCTGCTGGCTGCCCAACCCGGAGAGGACCTTGGAAGGTAGGGGGAGCCTTATCCAGCACCTACCCACCCTCTGCTCATAGCCTGCTTCCTTCACCCCTCACCGCCCCTGTTGGCCTCTGGTGCTGACACTGGCTGACTTGAATTTCTTTCCAGAGGATTGTTTCAGGGTGACCAGAGAGGCCATGCTTCATCTAGGCATTGACACCCTCACCCAGAACAACATCTTTAAGGTCAGAAGAAAAGCCATTGAACTTGTAATTGACAGGAGTAACAGGTGGCCCCTTCTCTGAGGCTCCTTAGGAGTCTCCCTCTGAGGATCAGAGACTTTGGGCCCCATTGGGCAGTCTCCAAGAAGTTGACCCCTCATCCGTGCCACTGAGCCTGGACACGGTGTCAGTGCAGAAAGGGCGTGGAGCACGCAGGTCTGGGGTATAAAGCAGCACAGTGATGGACAGATCTCAGAGGGCAAGGAGACTGGCTCAGCTGTTATGGCCATGATCAGAAGAGGGAAATATTGCCCCCACATATTTGTCCAGTGTGTAGGAATTTAAAGTCATGTTTACACCTCTTACTTAGCTCACTTGGTTTTTCAACAGTCCTGTGTATTCGGAGATTATTCCTATTTCATGCTTGAGAAAACTAGAGGGGTAACGTGACCTGCCTAAGGCAGACACCACTGATACAGGCAGAGCTTGTACCAGGCATAACAATTGCAGCTTCCCACTTCTTTCCCTCCTGGGCCATGCTGACCCAGGTGAGCTGGGCTCCTCCCACCCCCATTGGTGGCCTCCCTTCTTCCATCTGTCTTTGCTGACAGGGCCGACTACCTCCCTGCCCCCTCACCTCCTCATCCACCAGAGCAGTGGATGGGATGGGCTGGCAGCAGAGACAGGGAAGCCACTGCAGGGAGATGGCAGTGCAGTGGGAAGTGACCTTCACCTCCAGATTGGAGGCTGCTCAGGCAGGAAGGGGGTCATGGCTAGTGTGGGCACCGCCAGGCAAGCGCTTGGCCAGAGGGACAGTGGGAGTGGACAACACAGACAGGAGTGCTGGGCCCCTGAGCACAGCAACCTTCTTCCTACAGCCCCTGGGGGCTCATCCCCAGAGATCACTAGCGCAAAGGCAGGAGGGCCCCCCTGTACAGAGAGCAAAGTCACAGGTCCTCCCCCAGGCTGGCCGGGCAGAAGCCCAGCTGCTGAGAAGGGGCCAAAGGGAGTCCAAGCCAAGCCCCACCAGCCACACAGAAGCCAGCCTGCACCAGAAGTAATGGAGCGGTGTCCCAGACAGACTGCTCCTGGCAGGGGGGTATGGGACAGAGGGACAGACTGTGGGTGACAAGGGAGCCCCACTGGCTGCCCTGGGAGGCTTCTGAAGTCAGACTGCTATGGTTCTCACCTAACCACTGCCCTTCTCTTCTCTGTCATGGGCATCACTGCAGCACTTGCCTCACTGGCATTGGAGAGATTGGCTGAGATGATACTGTAATGTGCATAGGGCCATGTCTAACAGAGCCGTGCAGTAAGTGGGCAGTACTTGAGAGCTGCTGTTATTCTGTTAGGATTATATTCAGCAGAAGAGAGGCCCTTCCCAAGCAAGGCTCCAGCCCTTGACAAGGTGCCCACCTCGTGTCTCTTTCTCCTGCCCCTCAGGTCCTAGCTGGACTACTGCACCTCGGCAACATCCAGTTTGCTGACTCCGAGGATGAAGCCCAGCCCTGCCAGCTGATGGACGGTGCCCAGTGTGAGAGCAGGGGTGGAGGGGGAGCTATGCCTCAGGCTTTGGTCACATACCCAGGGAGCAGGGCAGGTCCTGCCCAGAAAAGAGCCAATACTGGTGGGATTGCGTAGCAGGTCAGAGGGGGGTGCCCTTGATGAACCCGTCAGCTGTAGGCTGCATTAACCCTGCCCTGGATGAGTTACTCCTCACCCCATCTCTGAAGCAGGCGGCACTGTCTCCATCTTACAGATGAGCAAACGAGAGTCAGAGGGTTCATACAGTCATTCGTCCACACGTGGCAGTGTGGACTGGGGCACAGAAGTTCTGGGTTCAGTTCCTGCCTCTGCCTTCAGCAGGTCTCTTCACCCACCAGAGAGGGTTCCTCCGTTCACTTGGGGGGTCATGGTTCCACTGCAGTGACTTCGCTGCCTTATGAAAAGGGCTGTTTATTCCTCCCAGGCTCTGTCAGGACATCGGCCTCGCTGCTGTGGCTCCCAGAAGACCCGCTGCTGGAGACACTGAGGATTAGAACCATCAGGGCAGGGAGGCAGCAGCAGGTGTTCCTCAAGCCCTGCTCCCGAGCCGAGTGCGACACCCGCAGAGACTGTCTGGCCAAACAGGTCTACGCACGGTGAGCACTCTGGGCCCTGGCCTCCTCCCAGGTTCTCCCCGCTCTGGAGTTGAAACAGACACTGTTGTGCAGTAGGCCCAGGCCTGGGTGAGAGCTGCCAGACAAAGCAGTCAGGTTTCTCTCCCTGCTCCCCAGATCCTTGGGGACAGCAGTGAGTAGCTCCTGGGACTTCCCCAAGCCAAGGCCCTTGGCCTCAATTTCGGAATATTCTGTGTGGGGGAAGTTGCCACGGCCTGGCCTAGATTCAGCTCATTATTACTTATAGCAACCTGCCTTGACCTTGGCAATAGGTGAAGAAAGCCTGCCTCGCTCTCCACTAGGGCCCAGAGGTGGCTGGGGGCCCTCACAGTTCCAGGTGCAGATCCGTGGCTCTATAGGCTCCTCTTTCTCCCTGGGCCCTTGTGTTTCAGCTCTTTGTAGTCACCTGGGAAATTTGGTAGATGGTGCAGAGCCAGAGGCTCAGGCCAGAGGCTTGGGCAACATGATGAGCAGCAAGTGGGAGCCCAGAACAGGGTAGGGTGGGGGTCCTGGCCATTCCTAGCGGGTTATATGGGCACATCCACCACACTCTGGCCATGTGGTTAAGGGTTCTAAGGGTTCTAAGGGCTTTTGGAGTGCTACATAAGGGTGTTAAGGGGCCCAGAATCCTTTGAAATTAGGGGACAGAACATGTGTATGTGCGTGTGCATGTGCTGTGGGAACTCAGGCATCTGGGGAGAGGGTCCACTCGCTTTTACAAACTTCCCAAAGAACCAAGAGCCTGAGAAGCACTGCTGGGGGAGTAAGACCCTCTGAGTGGAAAATGGCCAGGGCAGCTGGGCCCAGCCTGAGCCCAGTTCCAGTTCACAAGAGACTTGTTCTCACTGCCTCCAAGCTAATTTCATGTCACATTTTGAGGCCAAAGACTTTTAAAACCTTTGTTATCAAGTGATTGCAAAAAGAGCAGATAAAGGACGACCCACTTGTGTGGGACTGAATGGGCAGACGTGACAGGGCCTTGAGCTCTGGGCTCCACAGGTTGAGTTTTGCAGGGGAGTCCGGTAAACTCGCTTCTTTACGCACCCCACCCAGGCCTGCTTATCAGCCCCTTCTAGTCAAGACACCTGCGTGGCAGGACGAGACCAAGGTAGCCCACTCCCTGTCTAGCCCGAGCCTAGCTGGTCCCGTGCTCAGGCTTGCTGGGAGGACAGGACAGCTGTGTGTGTGCCTGGGAACGCGCACGACCGTAGCTCGCATTCGTAGTCCGTCGAGACAGGCTGGGTGGGAAACCAGGAGAGGGTTAGCCCTCAGTCTCTCGGGTTTAGAACATGGGTGCTCCAGGGTGTGGCACCCTGGCTGGAGGAACGACTTTGCCACCCCTCAGGCCCTTCCTGACCCTCTCACCAGAATCCACCTTTTCCCCTCCCATCCCCCTCTGGAACAGGCTGTTTGACTGGCTGGTATCGGTGATCAACAGCAGCATCTGTGCAGACCCTCACTCCTGGACCACTTTCATAGGTAGCAGTGTCCCCGCTCCCCCCTCCACTGGGAGCAGGCGTTCAAAAAAAGGACAGGGGGTGCCCTGGGCCCACTGTGCTAGCTCTGGGCAGCTCCTTTCCCATCCCTGCATCCCTGTCTCCTCATCCATCCACCAGAGTTTGGGCGAGGATACCTCAGCACTCCCCAGTGCCCACATGTGACTTGTCCTTAGCTCGCTGGACAGGCTCAGAGGGCGCCTTGTCTCCCTAGAGACCCAGCTGCACTCTCAGGAGAGGCATGGGGATGAGTGAAGGGTGGCAGCGGTGGAGCCAGGGTCAGGCAGGGGAGGAAGTAAAGCTCAGGCTCCAGTGAAGTTCACAGAACGGCAGGATTCCAGACACTAGCTGGGCTGGGGAGACCTGGGCCCCCCACACTGGATTGGATGCAGAAAACCTTCCCTGGGGCCTGGTTCCCTCACAGGAGGGGCCTGTTAGGACCTGAGGATTCAGACTCAGACGTGGATCCAGTGCCCTGGGCTGCCCTTCACCCCTCCCTCGGCCTTTCTTCCTGCTCTGAGTTCTGAGGGGGTGTGTGGTAGAGAGGGGAACTCTGGGGTGGGGCAGGGTGCTCTGCCCCATTGTGGGTGTCCTGCTCACTCTGCCTCATCTCCAAGCTGCCAAGGATGTGGCTTCCCCCTGAGCCACCCTGGGCTCCTGTAGTCCCCCTCTCCCTGCAGTGGCCGCACGGGTTCTCCCCTCATCCTCTCAGGCCTGCTGGATGTGTACGGATTTGAGTCATTTCCCGACAACAGCCTAGAACAGTTGTGCATCAACTATGCCAACGAGAAGCTGCAACAGCACTTTGTGGCTCACTACCTAAGGGCTCAGCAGGTGAGGGTGTGACAGGGCGGGGCAGTCCTAGTCTTCCTGGCCCCCAGGACCCAACCTTTAGTTCCCTCTTTGATGCCATTCTGGAATATGTGGTATTGCTGAGGCCAGCCACTGGGTGGTCCTTCTGGGCCTGGGACCATAGCTGCCTTCTTCTACCTGCTCCCCACCCCCGACCCCTAGGAGGAATATGCAGCTGAGGGCCTGGAGTGGTCATTTGTCAACTACCAGGACAACCAGACCTGTTTGGATCTCATCGAGGGGAGCCCCATCAGCATCTGCTCCCTCATAAATGAGGTGGGGAGTGTCAGCTAGTGTGCTGAGCACCAGAGTTGGGCTTTGGGCCTTTCTGGGACCTTGAAGACTGTCCTGTGCCCTCTCTGTGCCTCTGACTCCCCATCGGCCAAATGGGTTTGCGAATCCCTGTACTCCTTCACTCTCAGGGTCGCTGTGAGGCCTGTATGGCAACTCTGCTACCATCAGGGCGGTGGGGTGGGGACTGTCAGGGTGTGATGAGCCCCTCTCACTTTCGTGGCCAACCACCTGCCCCGCCCCGCCCCACCCCACGCAGGAATGCCGCCTTAACCGGCCGAGCAGTGCAGCCCAGCTCCAGACACGCATCGAGACTGCCCTGGCAGGCAGCCCCTGCCTGGGCCAGGACAGGCTCAGCCGGGAGCCCAGCTTCATTGTGCTGCACTACGCGGGGCCTGTGCGGTACCATACCGCAGGCCTGGTGGAGAAGAACAAGGTGAGGGGGCCACGCGTAAAACCACCTGCTGAATCATTGCCACCCACACACAGCCGCTTCCTATTGTACAGCCTCCCTCCTGAACACCTCCCCAGAATCCAGGGTCACCTCTTGGGCCTTCTGCCTGAGGTCTCTGCTAATCAGGCACGACCTGCCCAGAAGTGACCCCAGTCCCACTGGGTCTGCTGGTTCACAGACAGCCAGCTTGTTGCCTCTCAGGCTCAGGGCCCGCCATACCCTGGAAGCTCTTTTTCTGGGGCTGAGTGAGCAGGCTGGCAGGCCCGTGGACAGCACTCCATCTGCCCTCACCCGCTGCCCTTGTCCTTTCCCAATAGGACCCTATCCCTGCTGAGCTGACCATGCTCCTACAGCAATCCCAGGACCCCCTGCTCCAGGTGTTATTTCCTGCTGACCCCGAAGAGAAGTCCCAGGAGGAGCCCTCTGGCCAGAGCAGGGCCCCTGTGTTGACCGTGGTGTCCAAGTTCAAGGTGGGTTTGGCGGTGCTGATGTGATGTGCTTGGTCCACTCCTTAATCTCAGATGTTTACTGAGTACTGCCCAGGATGGGTGCTGTGCCCTAGGGAGCATCAATGAGTAAGCGAGGTCTGCATTCAGAGTTGATAGTCCAGTGTGGGAGACACGGGGAACAGACAAATAGACTGTCAGTGAAGTTGACCTGATGGGAAGCCTAAGGGCCTTCGGGTGCCACAGTGGGGTCTCTCACCCACTGCTCATGGAAGATTGTGGAAGAGCAACAATTACATAACCCTCTGTGACCTGGCCCATTCCCAGTTCTCCAGCTTCCTACTCAGACTTTGTCCTTGGCTAGAGCAAATTTGTCACCTCCCATAACTTATGCTTTCTACTCTCTCTGGGCACATTCTCCTCTTCACCGTGGCCCCTTCAACTGCACCCTCCACGTCTCTTTAGTTTATTACTTCTCATCCTTCACACCTCTGCATTATCATCACCTCCTTGAGAAGGCACTCCAGGAGCCCAGGTTTGATTAGCACTCCTGTCCAGCCTCAGCCACACCACAGAGGGTGCCTGTCCAGTGTGTGTGGCTCTTTGGACCCTGAGCTCAGACAGCAGCACAAATATCAGTGTCCTGCACACAGGAAGGTATTTGGCTTAATCACAGCTGTTGCCTGAATGAATGGCAGGGGGTTCTGAGATTGTTGTCTTTTAGGAAGATTGCTGTGGGAGGGGAGGGGCTGAGACCAAATGCAGATAGACCAACCAGGTGGAGGGCCACAGGTCAAGAAAGGTCCCTGGAGGCAGAGGGGAGGAGTGTGCTTCAGGCACAGCCAGTGAGAGCATCTAATAGTCATCCCAGGGGCGTGAGGATCCTGGTCACTTTGGTCTTAGGGCTGGGAGGGCTGCTGGAGGTATTTAATGCAGTCTCTAACCTGGGCCCAGCTGATGCCCTGGGGCTGCTCCAGGCTCTGCCTGACCCCCGCTGTCCTCCCCTCTGCAGGCCTCCCTGGAGCAGCTTCTGCAGGTCCTGCACAGCACCACACCCCACTACATTCGCTGCATCAAGCCCAACAGCCAGGGCCAGGCACAGACCTTCCTCCGGGAGGAGGTAATTCACACTGGACCAGAGGGACTTTGCAGAGAGCCCCATGTGGCCAAGGCCCTGGAGGGTTGAAGGACGGGACATCTGCTCCAAATGGAGCCAGAGGGGATCTCTCAGGCCGAGCCTGATGTTTGGGAGGGTTTGTCTCCCCAGTTCTGGCAGGACGGTCGTAGGTGGTGTGTGGTGGGTGCACTGCACACTGAGATCCAGCCCAGGAAGCAAGTAGGGGCCCCAGTGCCTCTCGCTGTCTTCTCACCAACCGTGTGCCCTGATGAGAGACTGGCGCCGCCCAGAGGAACGGGCGGTTTTTGTGATTGGCTGAAAGCCAGTCTCATCTTACAGTCTAGATCTTTTTTAATTTGCACAAAAGCAGTGGCCAGCAATTGCCCTTTGCTCAGGGTGCTGGCTCCAAGGGGTGTGGCTGAGGTGCGAGTGCTGGACAGCGTCCCACAGTCAGCTGGTAGATGGGATCTCAGGACTTCTGCCAGGACCCTCTGCGCTGTGGTAAAGACTTAGTTCAGGTCCCAGAAGACTTGTCACAAAATAACCTCCCATGCCCATCCACTATGACTCCCTTGATTGCCTACAAAGAATGAAATAAAAACAGAAATTGGGTTGGGCTACATGGGAGGCAGAGAGCCTCTGCACTGCTGGAGATGATGAGGCCAAGCCAGGACCAGCACCTGCCTCAGCTGCATCCGAAGCTGTGCATCACATAGGGGACCTGGGGCCACCAGGACCCTCTCTAGCAGGGACATATCTTAATTTCTCACTGCCCCAGAGACTGTGCCTCTACCAGTGGAGCCTCAGGAGACCCTGCAGGGCCACACTGGCAGGGCTGCAGAAGGAGGCCCGTGTTTGGCCTGCTGGCCCCATGCTGCAGACGCCGCCCTGTCTCCCCGCCCCTGCAGGTGCTGAGCCAGCTGGAGGCCTGTGGCCTCGTGGAAACCATCCACATCAGCGCCGCCGGCTTCCCCATCCGGTGAGTGGGCCCATCACTGCAGAGGGCAGGGCCAATGTCAGGGTGGATCTCGGGCTCAGGCCCACAAGAGCCTACCCAGCCTTGAGCAGGATGCAGAGATTAAGAGAAAGAAGCAGGTCTGCAGGTGTCATCCTGGACCTCAAGGGGCTATACTCATCATTTATTCATTCCCTTTCTGTGCATGATGCTGTACTAGCCCTGATTCTGTACTAGCACTGTTTCTGGTATGTATATCAATGAATAATTTGGGGGGAGTCTGCCCTCGGGGCTTACATCCCTGTGGAAACACGAACAAGAAGTATAAAGTTAATTGGTACTAGGGAAGAAACAAAAAATGCTATTAAGTGGACTAATGGGGAAAGGGATCCTTGACCTGGTCAAGAAGGGCCCTCTGAGCAGCTCAGGCCTATGGGAAAGAAAAGGCCAACCTGGGAAGACTTGGAGGGTAGGTGGAGGAGAACATTCCAGAGTGAGTGAACAGCAACCACAGAGTTCCCAGGTGAGGAACTGAGAGATGCTAAAGTGATTGGAGCATAGAGAACTGGGAGGAGGCGTGGGAGCCAGGCCTGAAGGGCCTTAAAGGCCAGGGGAGGGCTTCGCAGCCTGTGCAGAGTGCAGCAGAAGCCGCTGGGCGTCACCAGGAAGGTGTGCTGTGCTCTCATTCATACCCCAGGACTGCCACGTGGAGGTGGGACGTGGGGTCAGGAGGGAAGAGAGATCAGTGAAAGGCTGTTGCAGGTGTACAGGCAAGATGGTGTCCCCGACAAGGGTGGCAACAGTGAAAAATGGCGAGGAGTGGGTAAACTTGGAGGTGGCTGGTGAAGGAGAGGGCTGTGGATTGATTGACCATGGGGCATTGGGCTCGGGAGTAGGCAACTTCCAGGCTTCCATCGGAGGCAGATGGATGTCAGGGCACAGTTCCCCAAGGCTGGATGGTTTGAGGAAGGCCCAGATTAGAGGGTGGGAGGCTCAGGCTGGAAGTGGCTGTGGGACAGGCTCGGGCCCAGCAGAGCTCTACGAACCGGAGGAAATCCCAGGTAGAGAGAAGGGGTCGGGGTCATTCCCTGAGGAACGCTCCCATTCTGAGAAAGCAGCAATAACTTGGAGGAAGCCAGGATCATGCCACTGACCACAGGGTTTGGTGGCATTGTGTTTGCTGGTGGCTGTGACAAGAGCCACATGGGTGCAGTGTGGGGGACAGAAGCCAAACTCAGAGAAGTACAGATATCAGATGTCACCAGCTGTTTAGAGAAGTGTTGCCGTGAAGGGGAGCAGTGAAATCAGGAGGAAGTGGAGGGGCTAGGGGTCAGAGAGGACAGTGGGAGACGCAACCGAGCGTGAGTGTGAGGTGGCCGTGACCAGTCGTCCGGGGGAGGAGGAGGCAGGCAGCAAACCCTCTATGGACAGGGCACAGGGAGAACAGACGCAGCTTACAGTGGTCTCTGGGCTTCCTGCTGAGCGACCCCAGTAACCTCTCCAGAACTACAGCCTCGTCCATCCAGGGGGGCAGCCAGGGCAGCACCCCGCTGGGCTGTTGAGCAGGTCAAGTACAGTAACTCCTGTTGTACTCCGAGTGCCGTGCCTGGTTCACGGGTGAAGTCACTTCATTCTCTCCTTCTGCCTACTTTGGCTTCCAGGGTTTCGCACCAGAACTTTGTGGAACGATACAAACTACTGAGGAGGCTCCGTTCTCCCACAGCCCCTGGCCTCCAGAGCCCATCTCCTCATGAAGGGCACTCAGGTGAGTGTAGCCCATTTGTTAGTCACTTGTTCTACTGAGCTCCTACCCTGGGCCATCTCAGGACTAGGGGCTGAGGGTTCAGAGGTGAGTAAAACACAGCCCTGCTGCCTTCGTGGTTCTTGGTTCAATGGGGAAAAAGACCAAAAAAAAAAGACAATTTAACAGTGGGAAAACTGGAATGGCAGAGGTAGGATGCTGTTGGGTGGTGATAGGAAGATGTAAATCAGGGGAGACTTCCTGGAGGAGGTGGTATCTTAAGGCTAGATGGGATTAACCAGGTGAAGGGCATTCCACATGATAGAAGTAATCTAAACAGAAGGCCACAGGCAGTGGACAGCAGTGTGAGGAACCCCAGGTAATTCAGTGTTGTAGACTCAGAAGAGAGCAGTGAATGGTGGGAGGTGAGGCTGGGTGGCAGGTGGGGCCCAGTCACAGAAGCTGGACTTTATTCTCTGGGTGGATGGGGGGCACTCCCAGAGAAGGTGGGGATATCAGCCTCCTGCTTCCTGGAGACCACTGTGGGTGCCACGTGGGAGGGCCATGGATGTTAAGTTGGCCGGAGTAGAGAAAAGCTAGAGATGTGGGCACAGGAAATGTTGGGAAGAAGTTGGTCAGAGTGGGCAAGCACCTGACTAGATATACAGGGAAAGGAAAGGAGAAAATTAAAATAATGAACTATTCCTGGCCTGTGGGAAAAGCAATCTGGGGAAGCTGCTGAGCCCTGCCAGGGAACTCAGCAAACCTTGATCTCAGAGAAAGATCCAACCTATGACCTTGATGGGGGTTGTGGGCATGAGGCTGTCACGGAGGCTGTGGCCCCTCCCACCCACACAGCCTTACCCTGGGGCCCACGAAGGCCAGTTGGGACAATCTGCTTTGTTTTTCTCCTGTCTTGGGCACAATTTGTCCTTTCACAACTTTCCTTTCACCTTTTCCCCCACTTCTCTCTCATCTTTTCTCTATGGTCTGCTCTACTGCTCTGTCTCTTGCCCAAGTCCCCTGGCCCCTGGTTGATTTTGCTGCTGTTTCTCGTCTGCGGAGTCTTCTTTGGCAGCCTCTGTCTCCCGAGAGGCACTGGGCAACTAAAGGTGGTCAGAGCCCTCAGGTAAATCCTCTGTCTGCAGGAGCAGCCCTGTGACACAGGGGACCTGTGGGCCTCCACAGGCCCGGGTTCTGAGGTTTCGGGGCAGAGTGGGTGGCCCAGCTGCCCTGTTTGGCCCTCAGCATGTTTGGGGCTAGAAACAAGTGCCAGCTAGACAGCCTGGGATTCCAGGCACCAAGTGCCCTTTGCCACCCTGCCCCAGGGGACCCATAGGAGTGGGGGCTGCAGGCCAGTCTAGGGCATAGCCTCAGCGAGATTCCAAGCCTGCTTAGAACACCAGGGGCCTGTAGGACAATAGAGGGGCTGCCCCTGCTCTCTCCCCGCAAAAAAGGAGGTAGAAGAGTAGAGGCAAGAACAAACACGAAGCCTGTGAAGTGCTGGCAAGACCAGCAGCAGTTTCTCAGGGCCACAGGAGTAGCTGTGTAGATGATACAGCATTGATGGAACCTGTCTCCCATCCCTTAGAATGGCCTCCACACACCGAGGAGGCCCCGCCACCCCATCTACTCCAGGACATCCTCCACATTCTGTCCACTCTAACTTGGGCGGCGGCCACACCCGGCAACCCAGCTGAGGCCACGCCAGCCCCAGTACACTGTGGCAGGACCAAGGTGTTCATGACCGACTCCACGGTAAGCCATTCCAGATGAGGAGCAGAGACCACACAGACCGGCTGTGTGCTGTTGGCAGGACGGGCTGGGCCCTCCTCAGGGGGGCAGAGAGACTGAGGACCTCAGTGGATGCCCCTTCTCCCAGCTGGAGCTCTTGGAGCACGGGCGTGCCCAGGTGCTGGAGCAGTGTGCCCGCTGCATCCAGGGCGGCTGGAGGCGACACCGGCACCGCAAGCAGGCGAGGCAGAGGCGGGCTGCTGTGCTCATCCAGGCAGGTAGGACCGGGGCCCTGGGGGCACAGCCTCGTTCCGGGCCCACAGACGGGCCCAGGTGCAGCTGCTCTCAGCAGTTGCACACAGGCCCCACGTGAGCTGTTTCCTTTGAAACACTGCTCCTTGAGTCCCCCACATACCAAAGCTGACAGCCTCAAGACATTGGTGGCACATCCCCATGGTGTGCTGGGATTCAAATTCCCTGTCTACCTCACCCAAGGCATCTTTCTAGTTTGGTGGAAACCAGGTCACACCACCAATAAGGGTGCTTTATAGGTAGTAGAGGCTAAGAATTTTGTCTTTAATTCCCTTTTCCAAGACCTAGGTAGCTGTTTATACCACCTTTCCCTTTATGACAACTCATATCATTACCTGCTGGGCTCCAGGGCCTTCAATGAGTTTCAGAAGGTAAAAGCCTGACGAGATTTGGTTCACAATGGAGGAAGTGTACGAACCACGTTGCTGCCTTTACCAGCATGTGTTCATGGATTCGTACAGCGAGCACATTAAACATAAGGGTTTCAGAAACAAATATAAGCAATTCTAAAAGATGCAGGCAACTCAGACCCTCTAATTTTCTGGGCATTGTCCCAGACTGAGCCTGACGTAGGTGACCCTGCTCTCAGCTGTCCCTTCAAGAGACAGCTCCAGGCCTGTGGGCAGTCTGAGGGCCAGTTTCTAACCTTAGCTCAAGTGCTGCACAAGTGGCCACTGACTGAAAAAACACCCATTTCAGATTTTTTCTTTCCTGTTTCTGGGCCACCCCTTAGCCACGCGTTCCTGGTTAGCTCGGAAACATATCCAGAGGCTGCACACGGCTGCCTCGGTCATCAAGCGTGCATGGCAGCAGTGGAGGGTGAGTATCCGGCTCAGGGAGTCGGGTTGGCAGCGGGGATTTTGGTACCACATGGAGCCGGGTTGGAGTGCGGGCCCCGCCACTGCAACACAGGTGGCCCCATGCTCTCCACGCATGAAGTGGGCACCACACTGCCTACCCTGCAGGGTGGCATAAGCAACTGGGAACATGCTAAAAACCATGGAATAAACAGGTGAATTTTTTATCAGTTAGATCTCCATCAGGCTGTCTGTTAAAGTGGCATGGTGGAAGGCGTAAGCCCAGGGTGCCTTGGGTATGGAGTTCTGTCGGCCACAGAGCCACACTGGCTGGGGCATCCCAGGTGCCTTCAGTGCCATCTTGTCAAGCCAAGTTAATACAGTTCTGGTTTCCATTTTCCCTTTAGAGCTTCTAAATCAAAAGCTACAAATTGGTGTTCTTTTTTTAAGATCAGAATGGCCTTCCTTGCTTCTAAAGAACTGGATGGTGTAGAAGAAAAACACTTGTTTCAAGCTCCTTGGTCCCCAAGCTCCTTCCCGCTGCCCCAGACGCAGACCTGGCTCCTGGGGGCAATAATCCGCCTCTGGCCCCTGGGACTGGTCCTGGCCAACGCGACCGTGGGTGTCCGTGGCTTTCAGAGGAAATTAGTGGTCTGGGCCTGCCTCCAGCTCCCCTCCAGCAGCCCTAGTAGCTCCCCCGTCCGGACGGCACAAGAGCAGGATGGTGTCACGTCCATCCGAGCGCTGCCTCAGGTAAGGGGTGATGGGACCGATGGCAGCTCACCAGCTGTGACAATCCTGCCCACAACAGCTCGGGCCCCTCTCGTCTCACTGTAGAAGGCAGGAGGCAAGGCCTGGGAATCCTCAGCGGGAGCAGGCAGGAGGCCCCGATGACAGCCATCCTAACCCTGCGGGGGCGGGCAGGGGAAGGGGACCAGCTGGCTGCCCTTACACCTAGGGCTTTTCCAGAGCCTTTTCATCACTTTTAAAAAACTGCCTGTGAGTGTTCTAGCATCTCCTTTCAATTAGTCCCACTTGCAAAAAACTTGGGTTGTGAGGACGGCTGATTCCCTCCAGTGGCGCTGGATTCGGCACATGTTTTGCCCAAGTTGTGTTACTTGGTGTATCTCATTTCCCAGATAAGGAAGCAACAAGCAGGCGAGTCAGTGGTCCGAGTGCTGTGCGTTTATGTCATGGGCAGCCAGGGAAGAAGCCAGCCAGCTTACAAAATAGGCTAACACTCAAGGATTAAGTGATACGGACAGGGCAGAAGGAGGGGAAGCATGAATTTCCATTCCAGAGGAATCACTGTACGCCAGAACCTGGGTAAAATCCCCCTTGGTAACGTCGGGGAGTCTTAGGGCTGTAACAGGTGATTGTCCTGGGCGGGGAGAGCTCTCTCCTACCATTCCCTCATCTGTCTCACACTGAAGGGATGTGAGCTTTTATATTTTAACACCACTTTGGGACTTTGCCACTGTCACAGCAAAGAAAAAACATTGTAACTCCCATGCCAGTGCTTGCTCGTCCACACTTCCTCTGCGTTTCTAGCACGTGCTCCGTGAGGTATCTTTAGGCCCTGGCTCCCCTGGGAGCCAGGGTAACCTGCATCTCTCTCTCTCTCTCCCTAGGGCTCGATAAAGTTTCACTGCCGAAAGTCTCCACTGCGCTACGCTGACATCTGCCCCGAACCTTCAGCCTACAGTGTTACTGGCTTTAATCAGATTCTGCTGGAAAGACGAGATTGGGCCACGTGTGATCTCTGATCACCTTCTCCTCACCCAGCTGGGCAGTCTGCGTGCCTTTGTTTTTACAATGCCTTTTCCTGCCAGCTGCCTTGCCAAAGACATTTAATTGACACAAAGCAGCCAAACGACTCCCACAGTGACTTCAAGGCCTATGAGAGTGACACCTCGGCCTGCCCACGAGCCAGGGCCGCAGCAGCCCACCCACCCACCAGTGGGGCCCAGGGCTCCAGCCACCCCGCCCTCTCAGGCACTGACGGGTGTCAGGGTTAGCAGTCACCAAATCCAGGTTAAAAACCATCAGGGCCACAGAGAAGCTCACACTTCTACCACCTTCACGGATCCAGCTCCAATCAGACAAGAATGAGTTGCCTGTGCCTACAGTGGGGCGCCCCCCAGATCCCACGAACAGAACAAGCAGCTTGATACCAGCTCTAAAATTCTGGCTGGGGGAATTCTGCATTTAGTTCCTTAAAAAAGAACAAAACCTTACTATTTAATGTGTTGTTGACTTGTTGACTTACTTAATTTCAAGCAATAGATCACAAGCCAGAGATGATGAACAGTGTAACGTGCCACAGAATCACATCTTGATTTTACTTAGTAACACTAAGTTTTCACTCAGATGAGTGTGAAACTTGATACATTTTTATTTACAACATCCACCTTAACTGTACCAAAAATAAATAACTTGAAATCAACCACTTGAGTGTCTGCCCCTGGACTGCCACCATCTGCCCGCCACCCAAGCCCGCAGCACCAGAGGTGAAGACTTGCATGACCTACCCCACGTCAGCCGGCCTGTGTGCTGGAAACCGTGCCCAGGCTCTGGGCCCAGTTAGCTGGTCTCCGGGGGGAGGGAGCAAGCAGGCTCTGAGAGTCCGACACAAGCCTGAGCAAGCAGCTCAACGGTCCATTTCAAGAGTCCTCATTCTGGGACGGTTCCACGATCCTTAAACAGCAGTCAGCAAACTCCACAAACAAGGGCTCCTGCATGCAGGCTCTCATGAGCTTGGCCTTGCCTTCCCCCTGATCGAGGCTGACCATCAGCTCTCTGAGGTGTGGGTTGAGCAGTAAGCTTCTTAATTCCGCAGACTCCCCTTAAAAATGAAGGAAAGCCAATCTGAGTTGAAATGGCAACAGGTGGAGATGGCTGAAAGCTAAATGCTTCAAATGTAATAAATATTGATGCCCTTAACCTTTAAATCCACAAATGAACCCCAATGCTTTACATAAACAAGGTGAGATCAGCATATCAAGTGACTTCCAAGTTAAATGCTGTCACAGATTGCTGTTCTCAGTATCTTTGTAAATACTCTAACTTTATGCCACTTTGGCTAAGAAAAAGTACTTTATTACCACAAATGCAGAGCACAGCATTCACTTGTTGGCAAAAGGTCATTATACCAAATGCTCTGAATGACGCTTAAGCAGGCGCTTCAGCGTGAAACAGGATCAGCAGCAGTGAATTGGCTCTAGCATCTGTTGGTGCTTTACAGATTACAGAACTGTTCACACGCACCTGCAGCTGGCTCCAACCTCAGTCTAATCACCGCCACGGGATCCGGTGCAAAGCACCACCTGTTAGGCCAGCTCTGGGAAATGGGAATGAAAAAAGTGCCCACCTGTAGGAACTACCCTGGTCCATTAATTATATAGGTAATAGAATTGCTACAGGGACTGGATGAGCAGTTCTAAAAAATACTGGGCATTATTGACACCCACATCCCTCTAAATAAAATCAAGCCCTAGGACTACCCAGCCTGCACAAATTGCTGGACTGCAAACAGAGCACTAGGAACATGGGAATAAATGCCGGTCCCTCCCTGCAGACTGGTGTGAGACAAACTACCATGAAATCTGGCGAGTGGTGTATTCCAAGGCACCACAGGAAAGTGAAAAAGTGTCTAATTCTGACAGAACCAAAAGATCAAGTTTCACGGGGGACAGAACACTTGAACAAAGCGTGGAAGGAGGGACAGAATTCTGTCAACCCACAAAGCCAGTGTGATTCCAGGCCAAGGACAGACTGGGAGGTGTGGAAGCCCTGTGTTGTTTAATTTTTTTTTTTTATTGATTTTAGAGAGCGAAACACTGATTTGTTGTCCCCCTTATTTATGTGTTCACTGGTTACTTCTGTAGGTGCCCTGACTGGGGATTGAACCCACAACTTTGGCAAACTGGGATGATGCTCTAACCAACTGAGCTACCCGGCCAGGGCCAGTCTTGTATTGCTTATGGAACTGTGTGGCTGGATGAAGGGCTCTGCATGCCACGCTAAAGTACTTAATAACTTTAAGAATCGCATTCTAGCCCTGGCTGGTGTGACTCAGTGGACTGAGTATCGACCTGCAAACCAAAAGGTGTCCGGTTCAATTCCCAGTCAGGGCACATGTCTGGGTCGCAGCCCAGCTCCCTAGCTGGGGGCCTGCAAGAGGCAACCAACTGATGTTTCTCTCCCTCTCTTTCTCCCACCAAAAATAAGTAATTAAATAGTCACATTCTGTACAACAGAGTAAAGGTATCTCAATGGTTGACAAAAAATAAGTAAGCACAGCACAGACTTACCTAACTTCTTTAAATTCTGCAAAGAAACCCTGTCCTCTTCCTCATCGCTATTGAGAAAATCAGCTATAAAGCAGTTGTCATCATCTAAGGAATACAGAACATACCATCAATTACTTATGACTATAAAGCAAGCCCAGGTGCCAGATTTTAACAACTTCCCCAACAGACAAAAAACATGTATATGCACACACGTGACAGTAACGGATATGCAAGTAGGTACAGACAAAACAAAACAAATCTCTGGAACTGGTAACTATACCAACACTCCTCTTTTAGGAAAGGGAACGAAAATGAAAAACCGGTGACTTTAACAAACGCAGCCTAGTGTTCACATATGTAGTCCATGTGTCTCCCTGTGGTCGTTAAGCTTGGAGGCTGATTTTCCAATTCTTATCACCCTACCTCGCCTCACCCAGGCTCCAGCCCTATGATGGACCAATAAACTAGGTGTGCTCCATAAAAACCTGCTAATGTGAATCCCCTCAGGAGCAGAAATTGCTGACATCGCCTGAACCCAACAAGGAAGTTTCTCCAAGGGCAGAAATGGGCCATCCCCTCGTGAATGTTCATTATGTCTTTGGTGGCACCAGAAGAGGCTGCTTTCAGAGGCTGGCAGGGTGCATGACACCCAGAAGGTATTAAAGACGGGCTGGCTGGGATGACAGGCCACCACCACTGTAAGCTGTGAGAAGCCCCCCACGGCAGCAGGATGTCCTAGGCCCAGGTGAACTGACAGCCCCAGCCAGGCCCATGAGGGAAGACTGAAGAAGCCTTTACTACAAAAGGCTCCCACCAGCAGGGCCCACCCCTCACCCCCAAACCACACCTCTGGTCTTTCTCCCCTCTGCCTCTAGCCCCAACTGTCTTGTGCTGAGCAATGCCTTTGGGCTGCTCTGTATCACCTGTGCCCCGACTCCTGGTGCTCTGGGCCAAGGAAGCTGCTTCTCCCTGAAGAAGACACGGTCCCTGACTGCCTGCCCCAGCCCAGGTCTCCTCTTTCAACTTAATTCTCTCTGAACCCTCATTCTAGGACCCTCGTTCTGTTTGAAGTCAACTAACCCACCTTGGTTTTCCACAGGCTTTGTAGTTTTTTCAGTAACAGCTGATCTTAGCTTTTTCGCAATAGGACGAGTTTCAGGATTGCACTGCTCTGAAAGAGACACAAATCTCAGGAGCACATCACCTCCATTTTAGTGGCAAGGCTGCACCTTCCCACCACGCCACATCTAGGCGGGAAGCATGTGCATGGAGTAAGGGGTGTGGGTGAGGTGGAGATGGATGCAGAGGAAGTAAGAGATCAAATAAGGTGCAGTAAAACAAAAACAAGCAACCCTGAACCTGGCAGAAGACCTCACGGGCCCCTAGGACCTGTCGGATCAGCACTTGCCTCGCCTAATTTCGCGGGGCTTTCATTACAACTAAGTGGCACACTGACTTCAATCAGCACCAAATTCCCGTTTCTGGCACTAATAAGTCCCTTTTTCATTATAAAATCTTTTACTAAAAAAATCACAAGCATGTAATTCATGTAATTCTGTAACATAACAATATTCCACTCAAGCACACACCACATGACATTTTAGGTGAAAGGTTCAAATTAAAACTATAAATTATTCCACCTATATTATTTCCCTACCAACCACACTCAAGCAAGCGCTACTTCTGCCAGAGGCTGCATTTCCTCAGGAGTTTCAGATATCAAATTTGCATGTGCACGTGCCATTGGGCACACACAGATGGGAGTCACCAGGGCCATCCCAGAGCGATTTAGTCTTAAGGTCAAAAATTAAAGAAATGGGTAAAAGGCAAAGGTTCTGCTGATCAAAGTCACCTGAGAGTGCCAGGAGAAAAGACCAAGAGGCGCCTGGGACTGATAGTCATTGCCAAGTTAAAGAGCATTTCTGGCACAGGGAAGGTCTAGGGCTAGACCTGACCCTTAAAGTAGGGTAGAAGGAGATGGTGATGAGCAAATGCCACAGATTGGTGGCTAAGGGCACAGGTGGAGAAAGCAGGAGCAAAAGAATGCCACACACAGGCCATTTGCCTTTCTTCCCAAGGCAGGTGTCTCTCAGCAAGGGTACTATTGTGTGTGCTGTAAGGTAGTCTCACATACCACAGGATGTTTATTAGAATCAGTACCCGTTACCAAAGTAACACCAATCCCTCCTCAGCTACTCTGACAAAAACACTGTGATGAGTTATCTCCCTAGGGAAAGCAATACCGAGGTTAAGAACCACTGACCTGCCCTGGCTGGTGTGGCTCAGTGGTTTGAGCGCTGACCTGCAAACCAAAAGGTCACTGGTTCTATTTCCAGCTGGGGCACATGCCTGGGTTGCAGGCCAGGTCTCCAGCTGGGGGCGTGCAAGAGACAACTGATCCATGTTTCTCGCACACGCTGAAGTCTCTCTTTCTGCCCCTCCTTCCCCTGACTCTCTAAAAGTAAATACACAATTTCTTTAAAAAAAAAATCAACAAGAGAGTGAATTATTCAAATTTATATTTCAGAAAATTCACCCCGGCAGCAACGGGGCCACACAGATAAGAGCTCCCGATTAGGTTCTTAGTGGGGCCTCGCAGGGATGCAGGGCCAGAGAGAGGTGTTCCGGATCCAGCTCTCCAACCCTATTTCCAGCAAAGCAATTGTACTTCTTCTCTGTGTATCTTTAGCTGAAAGGTTTCTTTTGAAACACTCCAGAGATATTAGGAAAAAAGCGAGGGGAGGCGGAGACGGCTTGAAACACACTGCTTGTAAACCAGAGCCCGGAGGAGATGAAACGAGGGGCAAACAACTAAGAGGAACTTGAACATAAGAGTCAACCAATCAGGAGGCCGTGGGAAAGGGTCCCTGGGCGCTGAGAAGACGCGCAGGACTGGAGAAGAGTTAAAATGTAGACTTGACAACATTAACAGCCAAGGACATCGCTCCTTATTGTAAACAAATCTACCTCATTCTTTCTAACAATGAATTATTTAAAAGAAAGAAATGTTCTGGTTAACCTCAGCCAGCGCGGCTACTGCCGAATGATGAGCGGTGCTGCGTCGTTATACTAAAATGAAATAGCTAGGGTAGACTTTTCCGACCGGAGCCCAAATAAAGGGTGACACGTAGAAGAAAAGGCAGAGCAGAAGAAAGGGTTTGATTGTTCAAATTCTGGAGACGCATTCACAGGCAGAGGTTCCCCAGGGGATCCGACAGGATCGCTCGCGACAAGGCCCGGAGAGAGAGCGTCCTGAGGGGTCCATGTCCCCGAGACGACGAGGGAGGAGCAGGCATGCGGGGGCCTTACCTTTGTGCTTCCGGGAACAGGTCAAGGAGCAGCTGTAACAAGAGAACCCACCGGGCACTTCAGCAGATGGCCGCGCGGACCCTCCCTCAGTCCCAGCCCGGCCCCGCCCCCTCCCAGTCCGGCCCAACACTTGCGCTCCCCCTCCCCCACGAACTCCGGCGCTCACTAGGGCACGCGGCAGGCGGGGCAGCGATATTTGGGTTTCTCCAAACAGATCACACAGACGACAGTGCTACCCTTGAGCGACGCCATGACAAGTCGGGAAGCTCTCTCTAGGCGCGCGCAGCTCTCTCCATCGGTCCCACGTGCACGCCTTTCTTTCCGTTTCCTTAACCAGAACCAATCAGCGCGCAGCACTTACAGGCGGTCAAAAGCAATGGATTGCTCCTGCTCACTGTTCCAGGCCTGATAAGTAGATAGTCGATACACTCGATGTGCATCCAGTAACTGCATCAGAGTTTCCTTGATTGGTCCCCCACACATGTCATTTGCTTACCTCTAGTAAATGAGAAGTCCAGCCACTGGGCTTCTTCATAAAAGTTAAGTTCTAAAGTCAGCACAAAAGTCAGACATCATTTTTTAAAACAACCCTCAAACAACCTATAACTTGGAGAAACACCTGCACTTTTAAGAGGCAGCAGGAGCTGAGACAGCCCGACGGCCCGGCAGCCTCACCTTCCACCCCCGGCTCAGTCCAAGACACTCAGGGAATAGGGGGGCCTGGTTTCCCTGACCTTTTAAAAGTTTTTTTTCTGTCTCTCCCTCCCCTTCTTCCTTATTTCTTCTCTATTTCACTTTAGTTTCAGAGCCCTGAGCTGAATGTGTGCACAACCTCTTGTCGCTGCAGCTGGGAGCAGAGAAGCACCGTGGAAGACCACAGCCCCTCACAATTCCCCGAGCCTGTAGCCCATCAGTACACCGCGAGGGGGCAAAGAAATGGCGGCTTTCGCGGCAGATACTTGAAGCATACTTGAAGAGCTCGCGTCACTCCGGGCTCTGGACAAGGCAGATCGGCGCCGCAGGCTGGGCCTGTGACACACGACTCTCAGCGCCACCAGCTTTGCTTCGTACAGGAACCTGCCCTCCCGCCCTGCTTTCCAGCCCAGGCCATTCTCGCTGAGGACAGAAAAACGAGGCTTGTCCCCTGAGGGTGGAGGTGGGGAGACTGAACAGGGCCGAGACCAGTGACTTACAGAGTGAGCTCCTCACAAGGGAGTGGGGCCCAGCATAAGCGTCGCCGAGCCAGGCACCCATATTAAGAGGTTCTGGATCCAGGAGTCTTGAAGCATTGACTGGTCAGAGGTAAGTTCCGACAAGAGGGTGGTGACCTGTCTTGAGGGGCCAGAGTCAGGAGATAGGGCGTTACATACAGACCGAGTCTCACTTTAACACAGCCCTGCTCCTCATCCCGGCCCTACAGGGGATCCCAACCTGTAAAGACTCTTGCGCCACGTGCTCTCCCCCCTCTCAGGGCCACCAATCGCCCCGATCTGTAAACGCTGCGGAATTCCGGCTGAAAGGACAGGAGCCGCCCGCCCGCCCTGGTGGCGCTGTCCAGCCCGCGGTGCTGAAGCGTCCTGGGTCCTGCCGCCAGAGAACAGAGCGCGGTCCTTGCCTGCAGCTGCCACTCCCAACCCGGGCACCGTCCAGACTAGCCTAATAACCTCCAGGGATGCTTGTCTGGCTCAGCAGGTATAAACTGGAGTGGCCTCGGAGATCTGAGCTTCCCTGAGGCGGCCCAGGGGATGCCAATGTTTGTCCAGGGGACACAAGACTCTGGAGAGTGGACAGTATTCAATTCCTGTGCTCCATTCTGGAAGCAGTAGACAGTCACACACTATGGGCATCTCCAATGCCCTCTCCAGACTTGTCCTATGAACTGTGTGGGGAAACTGGTGGGGAGGGTCCACTCACTTTCCAGGAACTCGATTCTTCCCACATGCATCCAAACCAGCAGGCCCAGCTACCTGAAGGAGAGTTGAGACAATCCCTGGGATTCCTCCCATACACATTCCTCCCAATAAGATGCCTCTTCTTCCACTCCAGATGACCCCCAATTTCTGTGAATGCCCACAACTGCACTCCTCACCCAATGTCCAGGGAGGCAGGGGAGATAAGGTATCCCCAGTGAAGGGCTCTGCTACTTGGAGTCTAGAATCTTGTCCTTGAAGGAGTAAATGAAACAGTTGCCCAGTGAGTTAGTTGATCCAAATCATGATGGCAGTGATATTGAGAAGCATGAAGAAGTTGGGTATGGCTCCTGGGGCAGAAACTAGTCCAGAAAAGACGGGCTGGTAGGACACCGGAAGGAGCAGCCAGGTGGTTGCACTGGTGCCCAGGACCATGCCCACACTGGACCTGCCATGTCCTGGCTCCCCCAGAACCTCATTGGTGATGATCCTGGCAGCCCAGGACCCAGGCATACCTCCTTAGCACCAGTCAAACTCAGTTCAGATTGGGAGAGAGATGAGGTACTAGCAGAGGCAAAAATGGTGCACAGTGAATGATGTTGCTTGACTCTTGAGGCCTGCCCCCTCTGCTTATCCAGGGTGCCTGCCAGTGTGCCCTGGCTGAGTGTCTGAAGATGGGCAGTGCTGCTCAGCCTGTTAAAGGGACACACCTCTGTGGAACAGGACTGTGCAGTCATGGCCAGATGAAAAGGTCTAGCCCCACCCCACCCCAATAGATGAGCCCCATACTGTGGCCCCCATGGCCATCCATAGATTTATAACTAGAGTCACCCTGGGCATCATAGTGACCCCAAGAGACAAAGTGGATATTAGCAAACTCATTAGGCAGATGTGAAATCAGAGGGTCAGAGAAGGCACAGGAAAGTCACTAAAGCCCAGAGAAAGCCCAAAGACCAACAGTCATTCCAGGGTCCTTGACAACATGATGCCCCTGAAAGGACCAGAGGAGGGTAATTATGATGTTAGGGAGAACATGCCACCCTTTGGCTGGCCTGACAGCCATTGCAAGCACATGAAAAACACCCACTAAGAAAGGACTGCCAGTCAGACCCTGGGGAAGGGTGGGAGCCTGTAGGAAGTGCAGGGGCCTCCCACACCCGGCAGGGCCTTCAGGCAGCAAGCCAGAAGTGCTGCTTCAGCTTCTCATCACAGAGTTGAGCCACAGCTGTGCCGAGCTGTTCTTTGGGAAGAATATGAATCCAGACACATTTGGCAGGGCTGGCAGAATGAGGGAAAATTGAGGGACCACTGCAGGGGCCACTGGGAGCAGGCCAAGGTAGGAGCCCTCTCACCAAATTGAAAGATTGGCAGCCTGAATGTCTACATATGAATCAGAAGAAACCCACCAGTGGGGCACCTGGGGATGAGGTAGGGGAACATGAGCCTTGACAGCCTCCCCTCCATACACATACCCAGGTGGTCCCATCCCCTCCTCTGTACCCATAGCAGGCAGGAAGGCCCAATGATGAATGGGGACAGCCCAGGGCACCAAGGCCCATCCAAAGACAGAGATATGAAACACACAAATAGACCACTAGGTGTAACAGATCTCAAGGGACTGTGGGTTACACACAGTGAGGGCCCCTTGCCCACTGCTGGTGGAGTGCTCATTGGGGTGTATCAATTATAAGAACCTCCGTGATCTGGCCTGTGCCTACACTCTCAGTTGCCTCCTGAAACTCTACCTTGAGCCAGAATCATTTGTGACTTTCTCCAATATCCCACACCCTCTCCTTTTCTGAGCCTTTCTGGGCATGTGCTGTTCATTTTCTGGAATGCTCTTCAATCACTGCCCCCCCCACCCCGCCCCAGCAACTCTACCCTCAGTCCCATCCTCATCACTTTCTTACTTCATTCTTTCTCCTTCTAACCTCAGCTTCATCATCAGCTGCCACAGCAGGACCTCTCAAGATGCCAAGGCTCACTCAGCTAGTGCCCTGGCTGTGCTCGGGCATCAGTCCCAGGCACGCCCACTGTGGCCCATTAGACTCTGAGAGAGCAGAGATGGCTTCTGTTTCACCCCGACACAGCTTCTGACACACAGAAGGGATTTAGTGGCAATAGCCAGTGCCCGAAGGAATGAGAGGGGCATCTGGACATGGCCAGGTTAGAGGTGTTGGGACTGGGACATTTCAGACCAGAGGGCATGTGGGAGTCTGACTGGGAAGGACGTGTTGATAGGTGGAATCTGAGGAGACTGAAATAGGCAGGGGGTGGAATCCACAGGGACTGCCTATGGACTGGATATAGCCAGCGATGAGCTGGACAGTTGGGATGTGATGGGCCTTGGATGTGAGCTGAGGAGATGAGGTGTTGCCCTGGCTACAAACCAAAAGGTTGCTGATTCGATTCCCAGTCAGGGCACATGCCTGGGATGTGGGCCAGGTCCCCAGTGGGGGGCGTGCAAGAGGCAAAAGTAGATGTTTCTCTCCCTCTCTTTCTTCCTCCCTTCTCCTCTCTCAGAAAATGAATAAATAAAGAGATGCATTGTTGCATATAGATGGAGTCATGTTTAGTGGGAGCCCTAGGCCAGTCCTGTCCCAGGGTGGGGGTTGGGGACCTGTCCAGGGTTCCCGCAACCCCTGCAATAGCCCTCCCAGGGGCCATGAATTGCTGCCCACCTCAGGTGCCCCCCGCCCCCCACCTTTGTCCACTCAGCCACCTCCAAACCTCCCTCCCCAGTTGCACTCCAACAAGGGCACCCCACGGCCCACCACAGAGATGCTGGGGAGGGCAGCTGAGGGGAGGCCCTGGCTGGGAGGTGGCTGCGCTCCCAGGAGGCAGTAATCTGAACCCTACAAGGGGCCATTTACACACACTTCCTAGAAACAGTCCATAATTTCCCTCACTGTCACCAGGTCAGCGCAGCGGGACCATGCTGCCTCCCTCCCCTGAAAGAGGCCTCCTCACCTCCATCTCCCCTCAGAGGCCCTTCCCTCGTCACCCAGGGCGGGAGGTGGAGGCTGCAGCCTGGGCCTGCGGCGCCCCGGATGTGTCGGGAGGAGCCTGGGACCCAGCGTCTGCACCGGAATTCCGAGCAAACCGGAAAGAGGCTCCAGGGGCGAGCCTGGACTCCGCCTTCGGCCCCACCCCCCACCCCACCCCCGCGGGCAAACTGGCCTCCCCAGACTAGCTTGGCTCCACCTCCCTCCCTCTTTCCCCCTCATCCATGACTTTGAACTCTGCCGATCCCCTGAACACGGGCCCCAAGCCCCAAGATAGCCTCTGGGGGTTTGAGGCCCGCCAGGAGCTCGCCGCCCAGACTGCCCCTTTGCCTTGCTTTCCAGGATAAATCCCGTGGTGGCAGGGTGGGGCTGTCACCGCCCCACCTCAGGTGCTGTCCATCTCATGGTGCTGAAGCTCCCCTCGACCTCTGTCCCCGAGGAATAGCCGAGTCCCCCTACACGGCCTGCCCCCTCCACTCAGGATCCCATCCGAAC
This sequence comes from Macrotus californicus, assembly GCA_007922815.1. Taxonomy (NCBI): domain Eukaryota; kingdom Metazoa; phylum Chordata; class Mammalia; order Chiroptera; family Phyllostomidae; genus Macrotus; species Macrotus californicus. Next base: position 39,340 of record VMDR010002692.1, read on the forward strand.
TCCAGGGCGTGTTCACACTAGCCCAATAACCCGCACGGATCGTAGTATGCTTCAACATTTCAGGCCATTGCTGGTGTGAACTCGAAGCATGCAGGAGGTCTGAGCTTTCCGAAGGAGGCACAGAGAACGTCCGTGACCTGATGGGGCCCAGGGACCGTGGGAGAGGAAGGCAAAACCCAAATCTCATGCTCTATTCTGGCGCAGGCAGGAGCTCATACTTTATGGTCCCTGCCCATTCCAGACCTGTCCTATGAACTGTGTGGGGAGACTGAGATTTCCCTCAGTTTCCAGGGACTCAACCCCCCTGTGGCATCCAAGCTGTGAGACAACTGCTACCTGTGAAGCAGGAGAGAAAAATCCCTAGAATTCCTCCCATGCACCTTTCACACAGAGAATTTGACCCAGGGTGTCCCCCAGCTCATCTGGATGTCCCGGTCCTGGTCCTGTGCTTCCCAAAGTCTGGGCAAGGAGTAAGGTGCCAGCTGTGTCCAATGCAGAATAGTGCAACTCCAGGTCCAGGTTTTTGTCCCTGACGGTGCAGAGGGAGAGGTTGCCCAGTGAATTGAGTGTTATTGTCATGTGGTCATACTGGGAAGCATGAAGAAGCCAGATACAGCTCTTCACAGCAGAGACTAATTCAGAAAAGAGGGCCATTGAACAGCCTGAAGGCCACACGTGTGCACTTCCCCGAGCCCTGGGTGGACTTGTTGCACCTCAGCTCCTGCTCTGCCACCCAGGTCCTCCTCCTGCCTTCTTATCTTAACCCCAAAGCACAGTGTGAGGCCCAGAAGGAGAACAGATAGTAGAGGCAGAAGTCTGCAGAGCAGGGCTGCCAGGTGCTCCCCAGCATGTTCCAGGTGAGCTGAGCCTGCAGCGAGTGCCCAGTTGCCAGCGCCCAGCACAGCCAGACAAGACTCCCAGCCCAGGTTGGCCCAGGTGGCAACAGAGCTTGGGGTGAACTAGGTGCACAGCCCCCAGGGCCTCGGCAGCCCTTGTGCCAAAGAGCTGGCTGTCAGGCAGTGTCGCAAGGAGAGGCCTTGAGGATCAGGGGAGGGAGCGGTGTGGTGCCCTAGGTTTTGAGCAAGGGAGCGTTTCCCATGAGAAAGCAGAACCTGAGCCAGCCCATTGCTCTACAAGGGGCCGCGGGTTCTCAGGTCGTTCTCGGGATCTCCACTGCCTGGCTGCCGCTGGGCCAGCCCTCGGAGGGTGGACAGCCAGCCAGAAGACTGCACTTCCCTCCCGTGCTCACCCCATGTCAGCTACAAGATGAAAATGCAAGGCCCTTAGTTCAAAAATTGTTAAGCATTTCAAGACAGTGACACCAGAACTTTAACCCAAGTGCAGCCCCTCTGAGACCACACAAGTTCTACACTCATGAAGCCGGCCGAATCCCATGTAGGTCTCATTAAACTCTGACTATCACACATTCAGACTTAACTCTGGGGTTACTTACTATGGCAGAGCCACTGCCCCCACTTCCTGGTTTGCCAAAATAAGGGAGGCAGCATGGCACATTGACCTTACCATCCCTACAGGACCTGCAGAGGCGGAAGTGAGCTATCAACTCGGACTTGCCAAATCTCAGCTTCTTTCTGCAGCTCTGACACCTTCATCCTTCCCAGGGCATGGAGGAGCCAGGGTCACACCTGAAAGACACAGGTGGGGTCATTAGAGGTCGAATTTGGAAGTAGTATCGGAAGTCTGGGAAAGCAAGCTAAAGTTCTGGGTATCCGGCATGTGGTAGACCTAAAGAGCTGTTTTTCAATTCTCTGAATGTTGTTTTGTTGTCATTAAATGGTGCGCTCCCCCCAACTGAAACACTAGGGATAGACAGACAGGGGGAAGAACTTCCAAACTGCAAAAGGTGCTGAATTGTTGGGACAGCAGAGGGCGCCCTTGTGCAAATACAACTGGGAGGAGCACTCACTTTGCTCACAGCCTCTCTGAGCAGGTCAGTAAGCCAGGAGAAGGGGAATAGGGAAACTGAAGCAGACAGTTAAAGGGCCAAGCAGTTTACAGACATCTGGCAAATAGCAAAATTTTGTCTTCTCTAACTAAGGACACAAGAGTAAACGGTGTACACTTCCCCCCAACCCGAGAGTAAATAGCTTGAATCACCCTACTCAAGGAGATAGGAAACAGAAATCCAACTAGTTTCATTTGTGCCAGCCAAACCCAAGGACAGATAAAGTCAGGGGGATCATCTCATTCTGGTTCATCAGCATAAAGCTGATGAATATTCTATTGAGATCCTCCCCTAAGACCTCTCCTAAAATTCCCACCTTTGAAAGAGTTAAGCCCCCTCAAGACAAAGCCCAGGAAGGGCTCTATCCAGAGCATAGCCCCGCCCTTCTTCCCTCTCAGGTGTGCATCATTACTGTTCTCTCTTAAACTCTAAGGAGCTCCAGGAGACTTGCAACCAGGGAAGCAAAAGGCAGCAACAGCTCGTCCTAGGATTGCCCCTCAACCTGTCTCCAAGGCCCCCTTTGCTCTGACTTTTCAGTGAGCTGACAGCAGCCCCACTGTGGCTCTCTTCTTTCCTATAACGTTTCTAGGGAGCCAAGGCAGAGCGCTGCCCAGGTTCTCTCCTGTTACTTCTTCTACCCTAGCAGCCCTGCATTGGCCCACTTCTTTCCTACAAGGTTTCTAAAAAGCCAAAGCAGAGCACCACCTAAGCTCTCTTCTGTTAGCTTCTTCTACCCTAAGCCCTTCCTTTTTTTTTTTTTTAAAAAGATTTTATTTATTTCTAGAGAGAGAGGGAGGGAGAGAAAGGGACAGAAACATCAATGTGTGGTTGCCCCATGAGCACCCCCCACTGGGCACCTGGCCCGAAGCCCAGGCATGTGCCCTGACTGGGAATCGAACCGACGACTCCCTGGTTCACAGGCCTGCGCTCAATCCACTGAGCCACACCAGCCAGGGCGGCCCTTTCTTTGTTTCACTGTCCCCAGCCTTAATAAACATACTCTCAAATTCACCTGGGCTTGAGTTGTGAAATTTTTTCCTGCATGAAGTCAAGAACCCACACACTAATGGCCGTCCTGAGGCAGACCCACTTCTGGATGGGTATCTTTCCCGTAACATCTCTACCCTGCAAATCTACACAGAAACACCATCCTCACCCATCCCCTACCCTCTTCTCCTCCCCCTCGAAACACATTCCCTGTTTTACAGGCCCATCAGAGATCACAGAGTTAGAATTCCAGGCTTAGATTCTCCAACTGGCTTCTGAGGGCCCCTTGGAGGGGGGTGCCTGACAAATCTTTTGCCTTAATCCTTATCCCACCTCCAAAGTATTCTCATGAACTGATGGTAGTTCTGCTCAGTGAGGAGCTGGGGAAAGAAACTGGGACCCCAGTCTCCTTCCCCAGCCTGTGGTCCTGTCCCTCCAGTGGGAACATGTTTCCTGCAGTGCTATTTACCATGATAAATAAGCTGAAGAAGGAAAGAAAGAAAGAAAGAAAGAAAGAAAGAAAGAAAGAAAGAAAGAAAGAGAGAGAGAGAGAGAGAAAGAAAGAGAGAGAGAGAAAGAGAGAGAGAAAGAAAGAAAGAAAGACAAAACGGAATCACTTTTGCTTAGCCATATCATTAAACCAAAACTTAATAACTAACCTAATTCAGTGTCACCCTCTCCAAGGAGAATTTTAAACCAGTCTGGAATTTCCTGATCAGAACCCCCCTACCTGAAATAATCCACTCTTCACTTCTTAGTCCCACCCCTTTCTGCCTACAAAAGCCTTCCATTCTAAATTAACAGAAAAACAAGGGAGCAAAATACAACCAGAGACTTGGAAATAAAGAACAAACTGACAGTGACCGAACAGGTGGGGGGGTAAGAGGGAAAGAAGGGGAAGAGTCCGGGAACATGTACAAGGACCCAAGGACAAAAACAAGGGGGCAGGGTGTGGGGAGGGAAGGACTGAGTGTGGGAGGTGGGGGTGGGGGGTGGGGGTGGGTAGGGCAGGGGAGAGTAATGGGGGGAGAATGGGGACAACTGTAATTGAACAACAATATAAAAATAAATAAAACAATGTCAAAAAAATAAAAGCCATCTATTTTGTACCACTCACTGAAGTGCCTTTCTACTTTCTACTGGCTAGATGGGATACTGCCTGCTAAGGAGAAAATCACAGACCCAAAATGCTGTCACTCATGCTAAAAGCCCATGGTAACCATACCTAGATTTCTTTATTTATTTATAGGAAAAGTTCTTTATTATTTTATTTGACTTAAAATTTTGACCCTGCCTGGTGTGGCTCAGTGGACTGAGCACTGGTCTGTGAACCAAAAGGTCGCTGGTTCGATTCCCAGTCAGGGCACATACCTGGGTTGCAGGCCAGGTCCCTGGTTTGGCGGGGTGGTGAGAGGCAACTGACTGATATTTCTCTCACACATTGATGTTTCTCTCTCTCTCTTTCTCCCTTCCTCTCTCTATGAAAAATAAATAAATATTTTTAAAAATAAAATGAAATAAAATTTTGTTTATATGCCCTGGCTTGTGTGGCTCAGTGGATTGAGACTGGCCTGTGAGGTCGTGGGTTCCATTCCTTGCCAGGGCACATGCCTGGATGGTGGGCTGGGTCCCCATTTGGGGGCAAACAAGAGGCAACCAACTGATGTTTCTCTCACACATCAATGTTTCCCTCCCTCTCTTTCTCCCCCCCCTTCTCCTCTCTCTGAAAATAAATAAATAAAATACTTAAACATTTGTTTTGTTTCTAAACAATTGTAAGAAAGGCATATTTATAACTAATGTGAATCATAAAGCTTAGGTTTAAGTCAAGTGAAAATAATACTTCACTGTAATTAAACATAAAATATTACAGGATATATTCCCTTTTCTTTTTTTTTAAGATTTTATTTATTGATTTTTAGACAGAGAGGAAGGGAGGGAAAAAGAGAGGGAGAGAAACATCAATGTATGGTTGCCTTGCATGTGCCCCCCACGTGTCCCCCCACCAGGGAACCCAGCCTGCAACCCAGGCATGTGCCCTGCCTGACTGGGAAGGGAACCAGCGACCCCTCGGTTCGCAGGCCAGTGCTCAAAACACTGAGCCACACCAGGCATCGACAATTGGACTTAATTCCTCATCTTTTTCACCCATCCCTTTGGCTCCCTCCCAGCTGGCAACCATCAAAAGTTCTCTGTGTCTGTGATTCTGTTTCTGTCCTGCTTATTTGCTTATTTTGAATTTTCAAATCGATTGTTGATAGATAGTCGTTGCCATTTTACCGTCCACATTTTTATCTTCCTTCTGTGCCTCAGTTGTGTTTTTACCTTTCCTGAAATAATAAAGCATAATATACTGAAAATGATACTTATTTCCTTCCATCTTTAATGTTAAAGTGGCTACACAAAAATTCAACAATTTTGATAAGTTTTTTAAATGCACGCTGATATGACAGCTGTCACAACACAATCTAACAAAATTGTTTCGAATGAAGTTAAAGACAACTAAGCACTCCCAGAGCCATTTTACAGAACCTTTTGGCCAGCCCAACATACACAGTGGGGTAAAGACAGCCTCTTTAATAAGTGGTATTGGCAAAACTGGGCAGACACATGCAAAAAAAATGAAATTGATCACTTGCTTACACCATATACAAATATACACTCAAAATGTATTAAAGACTTAAACGTTAAGACCTGAAACTGTGAAGCTGCTAGAAGAAAACATAGGCAGTAAACTCTCTGACTGCTCTTAGTATTATCTTTGGGAAATATCTCCTTGAGGAAGGGGCACAAAAGAAAAAATCAACAAATGGGACCACATCAATCTAAACAGTTTTTGCACAGCAAAGGAAACAAAACAAAAAGACAGCCTACTGAATGGGACAAGATATTCACAAATGATACATCTGATAAGGGGTTAATATCCAAATATATATAGAACTCACACAATTTAACACCAAAAAAAAAAAACCAACGATTAAAAAAATGGGCAGAGGACCTCAGTAGGCATTTCTCCCAAAAGGACATACAGATGGCCAACGGACAGGTGAAAAGATGATGAACATCACTAGCCATCAGGAAAATGAACAATGAAACCAGAGTGAGATAATACGTCACACCGTCTGAATAACTGTCATCAATAAATCAAGTAGCAAGTGCTGGCGAGGAGGTGGAGAAAGGGAAACCCTTCTAATCCGTTGGTGGGATTGTAAATTAGTGCAGCCACTGAGGAAAACAACATAGAGATTCCTCAAAAATGTAAAAATAGAACTACCATATAACCCAGAAATTATTCTTTTGGGTATTTATCCAAAGAAAACAACAACGTTAATTCAGAAAGATAGATGTACCCCTATATTCACTGCAGCATTACTAGTAATATCCAAGATAGGGAAGCAACTAGATGTCCATCAATAGATGAATGGATAAAGAAGAGGTCGTATGTATGAGCATACATGATGGAATATCATTCAACAATAAAAAAATACGAAACCTTGCCATTTGTGACAACATGGATGGATCTGGAGGGTGTTATGCCAAGTGAAATAAGTCAGACAGAGAAAGACAAATACTGTACGATCTCACTTCTACGTAGAATCTAAAACAATGAATAAAAAACAGAAAAAGACCCATATTTAGAGAACAAGCTGGTGGTTGCCAAAGGGGAGGGGGTGTGGGGTGGGAATTTTTTAAAAAAGCTCAGTCCAGGAATTGCTTAATAAAGCCAATTTGATCTTCAAATTAACTCTATTCAATTTTTTCTTTTTGCTTTTTAACACTGTACATTGTGAAGCCACAAGACAATAATTGTGAAGGCTGTGAGGTTAACACTTACTCATGTTTACAGTAAAATGTCAACGTTAAAAAGCAGGACACACCCTGACTGGTGTAGCTCAGTGGGTTGGGTGTAGTCCAGCAGACCGAAAAGTCACTGGTTCGATTCCCCTAACCAATAGATGTTCCTTTTGCACATCAATGTTCCTCCCCCTTTCTTCCTCCCTTCTTCTCTCTCTACAAATAGATAAAATCTTTAAAAAATACAGGATGCCAACTTGTTCACTATGTCAATAGTGTTTTGCATGCAAAGAGCAAAAGGAAAGATGGGAAAATTAAACAGATGGATTAAGGTGGGGAGGTTATTTTCTTTAAATTATTTTTTTTAAAGACTTTATTTATTTATTTTTAGAGAGAGGGAAGGGAGAGAGAAAGAGAGGGAGAGAAACATCAGTGTGTGGTTGCCTCTCATGAGCCCTCTACTGGGGACCTGGCCTGCAGCCCAGGCATGTGCCCTGACTGGGAATGGAACTGGTGATCCTTTGGTTCGCAGGCCAGCACTCAATCCACTGAGTCACACCAGCCAGGGATAAATTTTTTTTCTTAAAAATAAGTCAAATTATAAAATGGTTTCCTTTAGATGATAAGGTTATTGGTGACTTGTCCCCCTGCTTCTTTCCAAATATTCTACATTGAGCAGGTATTATCTGGATAATCAAAGAAAAAAGAAATTACAACACCCCACCCACCCAAAGGGGTTGTTGCCACAGCATTCATGGAGTAGGGACTGTCCCCTTTTTCCCCAAGGCTGCTTGTGTGGCTTGTTTGTAATCCTCACCCAAGCATGTTTATTGATTTTAGAGAGAGGAAGGGAGAGAAACATTGATGTGAGAGAAACATCAATCGGTTGTCTCCCCTACATGCCCCAACCAGGGATTGAACCCACAACCTAGGCATGTGCCCTGACCGAGAATGGCACCTGTACATTTTGATGCACAGGACGATGCTCCAACTAAGTGACCCACCCAGCCTGTATGGCTCTTCCCTTGCTCTGCCCCATCCTGCTCCCCTTCCATCCTCATCACCCTCTTTAGATGTCCTTCCACTACAAAGCCAGCATTTAAATGAATACACTTGGAAAACACAAGGAAGCTCTGTCCGGATCTCAGCCTCCTGCTGGTGTGAGCCTGGGCTCCTATGGCTCAGACGCTCAGATGCTTAGACGCAGAGAGGAGACAGGAGGGGCGAGCCCTGGGGGAGTTTTCCTGAACTCTGCAGGGCAGGAACAGAACATATGTCATCTCCAGGGCCGGACTATTCCAAGGCTTCTTACTGGTATTATTTCAAAATGTTCAGGGCCATAAGTTCCTGCCAACTCCTCTAATAAGGAAGCCCTTATCCCACCCCCATGACAATCCCCAGCTCTCTGTCCCCCTCTTTCTGCTCACCCAGGATTCTCTCTACAGATCAGAAAAAGAAGCTGAGGGAAGAGGAACTGCAGCCTCCACAGAGGCTGGCAGGAAAGGAGCTTTCTGGTCTGTGCTAGAACATGGCAGAGATCCAGGATGGGGAATGGTGGGGCTGAAGCTATTGGTTAAACCTTGTTCTGCAGGTGGGTTTAATCTCAACATCCAGGGATGCGAAAACTAGAGTCTCTGCAAACTTACTCATCTTATAAGAGGAGACTCTGCGAAAGCAAGGGGAGGTGGAGGCTGCAAGTCCCAATGGAAGGAAGGTGTGTGTTTTTTAGGGAGTGAGATGGCGTGGAATGAGAGAATGACTTGGAGGCGGGGGCAGGAGACCAGGGTTCAAATCCCAGCTCTGCTCTCTTAGCTTGGGCAAGTCACCTCCCTCTCTGAGCCTCAGCTTCCTCTTCTGTAACTCAGACAAACAGGTGAGCATCCTTGTCCCTTTCTAGAGCCAAGAGACCAAGGACGTTTCCTCGCCTATAAAATCAGGATCCTGATATCTATACCTCATCGAAGGGAAGGTGAGTCCAACCTTCTAATCGCAACAGACAAATGCCATCTGTCTGGGACCACACTCCTCTCCAGCACTCTCACCTCTCACTGATGCTCCCATTCACCCACCCCACCTCTGTCTTTTCTCATTCTGTTTCCTCTGCCTGGATTTCCCTTTCTTGTTGGGAGTAATTGCTTGTCAACTCATCTCCTCCAGGAAACTTTCTTTGATTCTCTACCGACTGGCTGAGTTAGGTGCCACTCCCCTGGGCTCTGGTGTCATGGGCATATACCATTGTTGCCCTCAATAGCCAGCAATTACAGCTGAGGTTTATTGAGCACTTACAAAGTGCCTGGCCCTCTACCACACCCTTTACCCGGCATTATCAAGTTGAATCCTAAACAGAGCCATGGGAGGCAGGTGCTGTGTTTACCCCCATTTTCCTGACCAGGACACTGAGCCTGAGGGCGGGGCAGGGAAGGGATGAGGGTGGGATGTGAACCCAGGGCCGTGTTCTTGGCTTATTCCAAAGCCGATTCGAAGCTTTTGCCACATACTCTGTCTGCCCACCTGACCCCCTGACCACAGACTTAGTTTTCTGTTTGCGGGTCGGTTCTAGGCCTTCCTCTGACTTATGAACACCACACGGGCAGTGTTGAGATCTGCGGCTCCACCCCACTCTGCCCAATCGGAGGCCCAGGAAGGGCAGAATCTGACCTCATCTTTTCAGGCCCGTGTAGTTGGAGCTTCCCTCTTGCCCTTCAGCCTTCCTCACCCCTCCCTCGCTCTTGGGAGTCTAGGAGGAGCCAGGATGCCAGGGCCCCTCCCTGGGCATAGCCCCTTGTCCCCTGCCACCCAAAACCACATCAATACCTGCCTACGGTCATGTTTAATCCAAGTGAAAGGACCTCCACTTAGAGGCCATGGTCATGTGCACTAATGTGCCCAGCATGGACCAACCCTCCTCTGACTTCAGCTCACTGAATGCTCACAGGAACCTATGAGGAAGATAGGGGTATAACTTTCATTTTACAGATGCGGGAAACTGAGGCTCTGCTGACATCACAGAACAAGTGGGTGGAACCAGAAGTGATCTCGGGGTTGCCTGACCTCAAAACCCTTTGGTTTGCCCACTGCCTCCTTCCTGTTGCAGGCAGAGCCTTATGAGTGCAGATCCCTAGAGGATGGGAACTATGATTCATCTGCATCTGCAGTGGGTCAGTGCGACACCCGCAGCTCCATGAGGAGAGGCCGGTTGTAGAAGTCTGGGCTCAGCAGGCACTGGCTTACAGCAAACCCAATAACTGTTTATCGGCAGAGGTCAGAAGGGCAGGGATTGTCATCCCCACCTTGCAGATAAGGAAGTTGCAAAAAGTAGGAAAGTTGCCCAAGGTCATCCCTGAGTCAGAGCAGAGGCTTGAATGCAGGCTCTTGGGGACCCTGTGCTGAGTGAGAGGGAGGAGGTCACAGCAGGGCGGTGTTGAGGGGGGATAAGCAGGGCTGAGCTGGCAGCCGTGTGAGCCTCTGTCAGGGCCATCCCTGCTCTCATGCGGGCTTTGTCCTCTCCACTGGAGAGAAACAGGGACAGGTGAGTGGTGTATGGCAGTCCAGGACTGGGTCCGGGCTGGGAGATAAGGTTGGGGATGTTCAGACCAGGAGTGGGGGCCTCCTGACCCTGGGTAACCTTGGAGTCCAAGAGGGCAGATGGGGCAGGAGCCACTCCCACCTCCGAGGTGTCTGTGATTAAGATGCATCATGAGGAAGCGACCATCTTTAACCTCCTCCCAGGCCCCAAGCCTGAAACGGACCCCTGCACTGGGGCCAGGCTCTCCTTCCCCATCTTGCTGGCCCCAAAACATACCAGGGATGCACTGACCTGAGAAGAGCAGGATTACCTAGGGGGCAGCTCCCCCCTTACACTCCTCCCCCAACCCTGGATGGAGGGGGCCCCAGTGCAATGGACTTTGAAGTGGATCTCAAAGTCACTGATCAGTAGCCCCTTAACCCCTAGGGTGCAGAATCCCTCCCCTGCCATAGTCCCGGGCCGGCTGAAGTCCGAGGCTGCGTGGACAATAGGTCCTAAGCCTGACAAGGGCACTCCTGCCTTTGTAAGATCAAAGCTGCAGCTTGGGCTGTGTGATCCTGGGCCAGGCGGTGGGGGGCGGAGGAGAGTCAGCCAGCACTCTAATGAAGGAGGAAGCCCCTGTACCCAGGTGGTTCTTAGGGAGGCAACCCCTTTTCGGAGGTCCCTAGCCTAGGTTCAAAGGCTGGTGCTGGCTGAGAGGTTGGCAACGGATGGGGAAGCGACTAAACCAGAACTCTAGGGCTTCCTGTTGATGCAGGGGGCCAGGACCACTGCCTGGTTCCCCATCCCTCTTCCTCACCCAAGTCTGAGCTTCCCAAAGTCCCACAGAAGCCCCCACGTGGCACCTAAGGTACCTAGAGCCAAGAAGGAGTTGAGGCATTGCATCAGGGGGGCCACAGCTCAGCACCCCTCCTGAGACAAGAGGCAGCTTCTTCTCTATGGTCCGTCACTGCCGCCCCCCAAGCACCAGCCCTCCCCATTTCCCCAAATGCTAGGGCCCCCTTCAAGGGAACTTTTTCCCCCCCTAAACTCGGCTGAAGATCCTGGCTCATGAGAAAACTAGGGGTCCATTCAGACACCATCTCTTTTCTTCCCATCTCTTCTCAGGGATGGAGGGGGGCTCAACAGAACCCCCACCCCCCAAGTTTCTCCCTCACTGCGCCCCTTTGCAACTCATTTCTCAGCTATGGCCCTCCAATCCTCCCTGCTCTGGCCATCACACAAACACTTACGATAATTTAGGGGCATCTTCGCTCTATGCTGGAAGAAGGGTTTGGGTCTGCTTAGAAATTAAGTTTACGGCAGCCTGCGGGGAAACAGAAAAAGAAATGAGACAGAGAGTCTGCGGCCACCACCTGAATATGACAAGCAAACCCTCTTTCTGGGGACACTGGATTCAACAAACACCATTGCACGCCCGTCCAGCCCTCCAAGGCTGTCCCCTCCGCCCACCCTCAACCCTAGGCCATCCCAAAGCCCGGCGGGCAGGCGCTCCCCAGGCGAGAGGGCCGCTCAGTGGTCTGTTCCAAAATGACCCAAAGTCAGGAATCCAGGAGCCCACCCTTGTGTGGCTCAAGTACCTTGCGATGTCGCTACCCTGTTCCCAAACCAGAGACCATGTGGATTGGGGGGGGGGGGCGGGGGGAGGGGGCGGAGAGGACGCGGAGTCAGTGGGCTCTGGCGTAGAGCGGGGACGGGGGTGTCGGGGGGAGCGGTGTATTTCTAGGCGAGGGAAGGGGAGGCTCCGCCAGGGGGAGGAGCCGCTACCCGCGTCCCGCGGTCGGGGCTCCCCCCGTCGCGGCTCCGCTATAAAACCCTGGCCGGCATGATCACAGCACCCCGGCGGCCTCCTTGGTGTGCGACCCCTGGCTTGGTCTTTGCTCCTGCGCAGGATGCGGCTGCTGCTGGCGCTCCTGGCTCTCGTCGCGTACCGGTCCTTGGCCCGCGCAGGTGAACGCCTGGGCTTCGGCCCCCTGGCCCTCGGGTGGCCGGCTCTGCGCCCCCAGCGCCGCGCTCCCGGCCCAGGATGCGCCCGCCCGGCACCAGTGCGCGCCGGCTGCTCGCCGGTCCGGGGTTGCGTGTGCGCCCGGGGCGCTGAGGCTGCGGGCGCACTGGGCGTGAGCGATCTCGTGTGCGCACACGAACGGCCACGTGCGGTGCGGGGAAAGCGTGTGCACGCGTGTGCGCGGCGGCCCGGAGGAGACGAGCCTGTGGGTCCATGAGAAGGATGCTTCTCTGACTCGCCCCGACGCACGCCTCCGTTGCTCGTCCCTCCTGGCGTCTCACGCGGCTCTGGTCCTCCCCATTTTGTCCGTGGGGCGCTGTCCGCCTGGCCGGGGCTGGGTGCAGGGTGGTTGCCCTCCTCCGCAGAGCAAGGGCAACACATTGGGTGCGGTGGGGTCCTGGCATCCCCGCTTCCCTTCGTGGGCTCCTTGTCACTGGTGGCTGCCACCTCCCTTCACCTTCCCGCCAAACCCCCAGCGCTGTGTCGGGAGCCTGGCTGGTGGCACCTGGAGACCCGAGGTCCCCGGTTGAGCCCGTCTTTCTGGCCAGGGTGATTTTCCTTTAAAGATTAGTGGTGAGGCCAAGCTCTTAATTATTCTCCCAGGTGGGAGGTAGCAGGAGAGACGTGTTAATATTTGATAAGGAACTGAAGGCGCTTCCAGCGGCCGGGCACAGGGATCCGGGGAGCACCTTTCCCGCGACCTCACGGGGGCCCATCTCCGTCGCAGGAAACTCCCATCTGCCAGTCCCCAGCTCAGCGACCCCTCCCGTGGTCCTTCGGGTCCATCTGTCTCCAAAGCTAGATGCTCCCCGATTGGAGTCATGGAGCGGTGAGGGGACCTCAGCAGAGAAGGAGAGAGTGGGTGACAGATTTAGCTGGCCAGTGGCGTAGGAGGAGCATCTTGGGTGAGGGGCATCTTGCAGCAACTCGCAGGAGACCAGGCAGGAGAAAAGGCAGGGAAGGGGTTCGGAATAGGTCCCTCCAAGTGTGCCACGTTGGCTTGTGAATTATTTTGAGCTGAGCGGCAATCAGGACTTTTACCTCTCCTTTAAAAAATTTAAATTGGGGACATTGCCAATAATAAGAGTTATTACTATGATTAACTTTTTATAACCTATCTCCCGTCTGAAGCCCCAAGGCGCCTTGCCTCACCCCCAGCTCAGAATGCCATATATCCGTCCTTTTTCCTTTCTGTCTCTGACCTCTCTCTCCTGTTTGTGGGGTTTCCGCCCATAATTATTAAATGTGGTCATTTTCTCTTGTTAATCCGTGCCATGTCTATTTGATTCTTAGACAGCCAAAAGGTTTTAGAAGGGCAGAGGGCAGATTCTCCCTCCCCCACAGTTGGATGTGAAGATTTGTGTTTATAGAGCTGGACGTTTGAAACAGACTTCCGCGCTGGGCTGAGTAGAAAGAGAAAAGCCTTGCAATTAATCCGGCTGGTTTGCAGCTTTGTGGCCTTAGACAAGTCACTGTCGGTTTTCTCATTTACAAAACAGGGATAGTAACGGGCTTTAGGTGTTGTTTTAGGGAATCACATCAGAGAGTGATGTAAGTGCTTTAGTGTGATACCTATGTGACACATGTCAGGCACTTCACACGTGATGGCTGTGATGGCTCTATCACTGGCCTGCCAACCAGGGAAATTGAGGCCGGAGAATGAGCGGGTTGCTCACGGAGGTCCCTGGAGCATCTGATGCCATGGAGCAAGGAGGGGAGAGGACACAGGTCCCCTTCTGACCAAGACTTGCTGAGACTTTGCCCAGGACATACTTGGCTTTTGCTGAGCTGGTTTTCAGGATTTTTTCCTGCCCCCAGAGTGGGAGGGTGGGGTGAGCAAGGTCCATCAGAAAGAAATTCTTCAGTCATCTCTAAAGAACGGGGGTTGGAGGGAAAGCCAGGATGGGGAACAGTGGCTGGGGGGTCGGCAGTGGCTGTCAGGTCTCTCACTCCGTTTCTGGCTGGGGCAGGTGGACCCAGGGGAACCTGGAGCCTGGAGCCGCTCTCCTTCCCAGGCCCTCGTGGTGGGGGTCTGAGACCGAGGGCTGGTAAGCACCTGCAAGGGCAGCCTCTCATGAACAATTACAGGAACCTGAGCTGGTGTGTGACCTGCCACCTCTTGCCTGAGAGCCGGCCCTCTATCCTCAGCCCACAGACAGACCTGACCCCTGGCCTTGGCCTCATCAACATTGTGTTTTCCTGCCTCCTGCCTCCTGAAGAGGATAGTTACAAGAGCATTCGCCCAAGCAGGTCAAAAGTCTCTATGATTATGGCAGTGGATCAGAGGTTACCATTCCAAACGCAGGAGCCATTCCTGGCAGGAAAGAGTAAATTCCTGAGAAAAGCTCAGCCTGAACCAAATAATCCCTGGGGAGGTTCAGAGGGTTCCACCCGTCACAGCTGGCTCCCTCGGACTCTGGTTTAAGTAAGGCTTCTCCTGTAGTGGCCATCCCTTGGGCCTCCAATCGGCTGACCTTGGGGGGCCCCTTGTTCCTTCCCGACCTCTGAGAGAGGAAGACGCGGGAGGGTTATGACAACCAGGAGGCTTTTGCTGGAGCAGGGGGCCTCTGTCCCTTATCTCCTCAGACACCACAGCTCCTTCTGCCTGAGGGAAATGGTGGGGCTGAGAAAAAGCAGCGACTGAGCAAGGGCAGAGCTAGGATGGGAAGCCGGGGAAAGAGCGCCAGCTCCAGAGCCCCTTCCACCTGCAGAGGAAGTGGTGGTCGCTCTCCCGTGCAGAGTTGACCCAGAGGGCGGTTCCCAGATGCAGAGCCCTGGGGCAGCAGGGCCCTGTCCAGGGGGTGGACTCTCATGGGGAAAACACCCAGGGACTGTCCATCTCTGAAAGAGGCTGTGTCAGCAGGATGGGTGAAGCATTTGATCCAGAACTGGGAAACTCAAACACCCAAAGTAGCTCTGAGGGTGCCCAGCTTTCTGTGGGTGCTCACTCCTGGCCTTAAACCCTCCCACCCCGCACTGAGATCCTGACCTTCTCAGGGCTCCCTCCTCACCCTGTCCCCATTTCAGGAACCCCAGTGGAGGTGGCGTTGGATGTGGGGCAGCCCAGACATGAAGGTGGAGGGAAGACCTGTGTGCTCACAGGTCTGAGCTCAGGCTGAGGGGAAGCTGTGCTTTTCTTAGGAATTTCCTCATCCCTGAATTCTTTCCAGCATGGCTTTGGCCATCTGTGCTCTGACAGAAGAGCAGAGGGAGCGAGGCAACAGGAAGGAAAAGGCTCATCAGGGACTTGAAGTTCCAGGCCACCAGGAACACTCCCACCATCTCATTTAATTGCCCCCTTCCTCTCCCCCAACAGCCCTCAAATGAGGTGGGTGGTGTTAGTACCATTTTACAGACGGTAAAACCGAGACTTAGGTAAAGTAAGTGAGTTGGCCAAAATTCTAGCTCTGGATTGAATGCTTTGTCCACCCTGCTTTTCCAGCAAAGAAAATCAATAGACTTTAGTTAGGGCAGGTTTAGGTTCACAGAAAAGCTGAGCAGAAAGCAGAGGCTCCCGTCTCCCCCATAGTTACCATCTTGCACTAGTGTGGTAGGTTTGTGGTGCGGCCTTTACTTCAGAGATGCTGATTCTACCCTGAGGCAGAGCCAGGGTTAGAGCCTGCGTCTGTCTGGTCCCAAACACCAGGACTGTGGGGTGGTAGGACTGGGGAGAGAGGGCTTGGCTGCCTTCCTTGCTGTGGGGCTGGGAAAGTTTGGCCAAGAATGGGTCTTAATAATGTGAGAGGGAGGGGCCAGCCCATTCTCCATCACCCCCCTGATCAGCTCCGGGAAGGCAGCCAGGCTGAACCTGGCTCTGCGGTCCCCAGAGGGGAGGCCAGGTCTGAACCCGCCCCCTCCCCTCTCACCACAGCCTCCCTTCCAGGTATGGGTTGGAGGAGGGACAGGGAAGGATGATGAGCAACAAAGGGGGAGCATGGAGGCCAGACCCCGGGTGGCCTCAGAGGAGCCCCCTGAAGGGCTGGTGGCTGCTTTGCCCTGCATGAGGTCAGTGTGCTGGCCAGGATGACCACTAGATGAGTCACAGGCCAGGGACCCCTGCAGCCTGCCTGCTTGTACTGCCTCCTTCCCCACACCCACATGTTCTTCTTAAGTGTCCTCTCCCAGACCCCAGGAACACCCACCCCAACCCCAGGGGGGCTCTGACTTCAGGGAGATTTGCAGCCTCTGACATACTGTGTATACACACCCAATATGTGTGTGTGCGCTCAGAGGCCAGAGCTCAGGCTGAGTGCACGCTTCTCGTGAGCTGGTGGAGATGCGTGTGGGCACAGATGCACTGATACACGTACGCACAGGCCTCACATCCTTCCTCTCTCTGCTCCAGAGTCACATTGGTGCTATGAGATTCAAGCCAAGGCCTCCAGCAACTGCCTGGGTAAGTACAGCAAGTCTGGAAACAAGCCTTTCTGTGGCGGGGGGGGGGGGGGGGGGGGGGGGGGGGGGGGGGGGGGGGGGGGGGGGGGGGGGGGGGGGGGGGGGGGGGGGGGGGGGGGGGCCGCCCTGCAGGTTGAAACGGAGACACAAGAAGGGTGGGAAGGATGAGGGATGAGGGATAATGCTGTACCCCCGTCACATCAGCTCTTCACTCACACACACACACACACACACACACATACACAATCCAGGTGCTCAGGGGACAGAGAATGTGGAGTGACCTGAGCCTTCCCTGGCACCACCATCCCTGTCAGCGAGAGAGTGGGTCCTCTATGAAACGTCATCAGCAGCATCAAATGGAGAGATACATTTTGCTCTTTCTCATTACAAAATAGAGACTTGGACTCTGGCTGGTGTGGCTCAGTTGGTTGGAGTGCCATCCCATGTACTGAGAGGTCACAGGTTCTATTTCTGGTCGAGACACATGCCTAGGTTGTGGGTTCGATTACCGGCTGTGGCACACACAAGAAGGGAACCAACTGATATTTCTCTCTCACATCGATGTTCCTCTCTCTCTTTCTCTCTTTTTCTCCCTTCTTCTCTCTCTAAAATCAGTGAAAAAAAATGTATTTGGGTGAGGATTTTTTTAAAAAAAGGAGACTTGGTCCTGTTCCTCTGCAAGTGAACTTGGGAGGGATCCTTGTCACCTTCTATTTAAAGGCTGACCAGTTTCTCAGTCCCCTGAAGTCTGCCCTCTTCCTGCCTCTGCCGTGTGGTGACTGGACAGTCCCGCCCATCTCCAAGCCCTGCCCAGCGGTTTGGGGAACCAGGCTCCCCCAGGGGTTACTTTCCCGCTGCAGCCCGACAACGCTGTCTAGTTGGTGTGTCCCTCCATAAGCAGCCGTTCTGGCGCTCTCCTACTCACCTTCATTACATAGGTTATGAAGCCAATTATCACCACATTTCTCCCCTCACGACCCAGTTTCTGGGGTCACAGCCAGCAACTAGCCACCCTGTTTCCACCCTGCCATCATTGCCAGACCTGTTTTTACACGCGCACGTGCGTGCATGCATGTGTGTGTGTCTGAGCGGGAAGACCCCTGCGACACAGCCTGCCAGCCACCCCACGCCCTTTCCGCCTGTGAGCGGGCGTTTGGGTCTGACCTCTGTGGAGTGGAGGAAGCTGCATCCAGGTGCCAGGCCCCCCTGACTGAGCCTGCCTTCTCCCCCTGCTCAGGGCCAGACCAGTGGCGTGGAGACTGTCAGAAGACCCACCAGTCCCCCATCAACATCGTCACCACCAAGGCACAGGTGAACAAAGCCCTGGGACCCTTCTCCTTCTCCGGCTATGACAAGAAGCAAAAGTGGGCCGTCCAAAACAACGGGCATTCAGGTGGGTCCCAGGCGGGCAGGATGGAGGACCTGGGCAGGCATAGGCTCCTGGTCCGAGGTGGGGGAGTGGGGGGCCTGAGTTCCCTGAGCATTAGGAGGGCACACAGGCCCAGGTGTACCTTTGCTGAGTGGAAACTGGAAAGCCCGGTGCGGGGAGGGCAGGGGGAAGAGGAAGGGCTCGGAAAGCAGAGAACGCGCCAGCAGAATTTTCAGTACTTCCGCCAGATCAGCTTGGACGTCCTAGGATGAAGGAGCAACAATGTGCAAAGGCATGGGGCATGAAACAGTTTGGGGAGTTCAGGGAGCTGCATGTGGCTCTGTGCGGGTGGAGGACAGATGGGGAAGCTAGGAGGGGCCACGCCAGCCCAGGGACAGGTCACTGAGAGCTGAGGGGTTGGACATTCCCCCGAGGACGCCAGGGAAACAGGGAGAGGGGTTGGAGCAAGGGAGGGACCTACCAAGTTTCATGTTTGGGACAGAGGGGGTTGTGCAGAGGGAGGCAGGCGGGGAGGCCAGCAAGGGGCCAGGGCAAGGTTTGGGGCTGTACCACCTACCCTATCCCCTCCCTCCAGGTCCAGGCCCACAGCCCATGAAGGGTGGGAGGTAGGAGAGGTCTTGCCTGGGTGGAGCTGGGAAGAGTGGCTAGAAGTGGCTACGGGGAGGTGGGTTTGAGGACTCGACCCCCCCTGTGCCCTTCAGTGATGGTGTTGCTGGGGAATGAGGCCACAATTGCTGGAGGAGGACTGGCCACCCGGTACCGGGCCAAGCAGCTGCACCTGCACTGGTCCAGGGTCCTGGATGCCGGCTCGGAGCACAGCCTGGACGGGGAACGCTTTGCCATGGAGGTGAGTGGTGGCCCCTCCTGGGTTAGTGCCTTGGCTGGGCTCTGAATGTACTTGCCTTAGATAAGAAGGGTAGTCCAGCTCTCCCCCAAGTTCTCTCTCCATCTCTCTCACCTCTCACCAGATGCACATAGTACATGAAAAAGAGAACCCGAAAGAAGCCCAGGACCGCAAAGATGAGATTGCAGTGCTGGCCTTCCTGGTGGAGGTAGGAACCCCCCATCTCCAGGGTCTGAGGGGCTACTTCTTAGGATTCAGAGACCCTGGATTCTAGGAAGACAGAAGGGGCCTGGCGAGGCCCCGCCTTCTGTTTCTCAGTGGCTTGTGCACCCCCAGGTGGGGAACTCAAAGCTTCTCAGGGTCTCAGTTGCAGCAGCTGCCTGCCCTCCCCAGCCCAGACCAGGGGAATGAATGGGTGGGTGGTCCCGACCAGCTCCCCACAAGCCTCTCTCAAGCCCCCTTCCCTCCTGTTCCAGGCTGGATCCAAGAATGACGGCTTTCAGCCCCTGGTGGATGTGCTGTCTGCTATTCCCAGACCCAGTGAGTCAGGATGACCAGGATGGGGTTTGGGGGTGATGGGAGGGGTGGAGACTCCTTCCTATCTACAAAGGAGACTCAGGTCTCAGAGTGAGGTGTTTGAGGGGGGATCAGTATCTCAGAGATCCCCCCCCAACTGACAGTATCCTTGATCACCCCCCACCAGTGATGAACACCACAATGAAAAAGAGCATCAGCCTGTTAGACCTGCTCCCTGAGAAGGAGAAACTGAGGCACTACTTCCGCTACCTGGGCTCACTCACCACACCAAGCTGTGACGAGAAGGTTGTCTGGACTGTGTTTGAGGATCCCATTCAGCTCCACCAGGACCAGGTACGCAGGGCCCAGCTGAGGCAGGGGCCTCCCACCGCCCAGTTCCCCAGAAACCGTCCCTCTGGACCCCCAGAGACCCCTGGACTGGGGGCACCCCAGGGAGCTGAGGGCCTATTGGTTAAATCCAGACACTCCCTGTGGGAGATAGATAGGAAGGGTCCCAGTTGTCCCATCTCTGGGGTAAGGGCTGGAGGGGAGGCCATACAGGGGTGTCAGGAAAGGGCTTCCAGGCTGCATCCTGAAAAGCAGGTAGGAGTCATCCAGCTGAAGGCAGGGGGCGCATGTCCTGGGGAGAGGCGCCTGCGTGGAGGATGTGGGCTGGCCAGGGGCAGCTGAGAGACGGTCAGTGCAGCCACCGCAGGGGAACAGATCATTCAGCCCTCATGTGGTTCTGGAGTCCCCATAGCACACAAGACTCGGGGTACAGCAGTGAGTCAAAAGGGCCTCCGTCCCTGCCCTCATGGTATTTTGTTCCAGGACAATGGCCCTCAGAGAGTGGTTCACTGGACCAGTGACATCAACATCATCTGGGAACGTGCTGGACAAATTCTTGGGCCTCACCCCAGACCCACTGAATCAGAAACTCTGGGGGTGGGGCCTGGTAGTCTGGGGCCCAGCAAGCCCCCCCAGGTGGCACTAATGCATGCTCAAGTTTGAGGCCTGCTGTTCTTTATGACAGCGACGATGGCAGTTGCCATCATAGGCCCCCCATGCCGTCCACTTGGCTAAGGGAAGCTAATGGGAAGTGAGCGCCCAGCAAAGCCCAGCACTTGCATATTTCACTTCATCCACGCGGACACCGGAGAGGTGGGGATTCTGAGCCCCTTCACTTAGTGAGGACTTAGAGAGGCAAGGTGACTGGCCTGGGGTCACACAGCAGGGAGTATAGCTCCGCTGGTCCCCATCCTAACGAGCCCTGTCCCTCTGCAGATCCTTGCGTTCTCTGAGAAGCTGTACTACGACAATGAGCAGAAGCTGAGCATGACGGACAATGTCAGGCCCCTACAGCGCCGGGGTCAGCGCCTGGTGTTCAAGTCCCAGGCTCCGGGACAGCTGCTGCCCTTGATGCTGCCCACTCTGCTGGTGCCCATGCTCAGCTGCCTGATGGCTGGCTTCCTCCGCTGATGGCTCATGGCTGGACACTTGACCTCTGACCTCAGCCCTGAGAGGCTTGGACCTCCCTTCCTCAGGCTTCCCCTGTTGGACTTTGATGATGATGAAAAGATGGATCTATTTTTGGAGAAACCTTTCTCACGTCTGTTTTTAGTTCCCACAACCACCCCTGCCCTGTTTCCCCCAACCTACCCCAGTTCCAGGGTAGGGGCCTGGGGCCTGGAGGTTCTTTGCAACAGGGACTGCAAGTTACCCGCCCCCACCTTTGTGAGCTCCCTGTCCACACCCCACTGGGAGAGATGCAGAAGGCACCTTGGAGCTCCAGCGCAGAGAGGCTGGGCGGAGGCCAACAGAGCAGCTACAGCAGAGTCGACCGAGAACTAGCCAGCGCTTTCTCCTCTGTACCAGGGCTGGAGAGTGCGGGGGGTGGGGGGGTGGGGGGGGCACAGCCTAGACGAGGTGGGTGACAAGGAATTCATTTATTTGCTGAAATATTTCTTGAGCGTCTATGCTCTAGACATAGGCGGTGACAAAAATGCCTGCCCTCCTGAATTCACCGTGTAGTAGGGAGACACTATAAATAAAATAGACACATTGTACCATGTTTCAGGCGTCAGTAGGTGCTCTGGAGAAAGCTTAGTCAGAAAGGGAAGGTGGGCAGGGAAGGCCTCAATGGGGACATGACATCCACAGGACTTCAAGGAGGCCAGAGGGGAGGCCATCTGGAGCCAGCCGGTGTTCAGGCTGGAGCAGCAGGAGCAGGAGAAAAGGGGGGTCGGGGAAGAGGTAGTGTGTGGGTATGATGGCGCCCTTGAAGTAGGGTCTTGTGAGGATGCTGGTCTTGAGCATGAGAGACTGGGAGCCCCCAAAGGGTCTTTGCTTTGTGGAGCAGAGGCTGCAAGGTCGGAGGGCAAGGGGCACAGTTAGGAGGCGGCTGCCGTGGTCTAGTTGCTGACAGGTCAGAAACAGGATGTGCGAGGAAGAGGAGGAAGGAAGAGGTGAAAGGTGAATCTGAGGCTCAGGCCCTTGCACTTGGGAGCTGTCAGTGAGGCCCCACCAGCACCTAACCCTAACCCTAACCCCTGCCTCTGCAGTGCATCTCTGACAGGCTTCTGCCTCTGAGGCCCAAGAGGGAGTGAGAGGAGGAGGGGCTTCGTGGGGAGTAGAGGGCTGGGAAACCAAGGCAGAAGGAGATAGGGGCTCCACGGGTGGGCTCCCAGCAGGCCAGGTCCCCAGTGCCGGGGACTGAGGGGCCCAGGCTCTGAGGCCTCCTCATTGAGAGTAGGACTGTATTTTGGAGGAGCATGAGCCTTTAGACGCAGGGGAAGGGGACAAGCATGGGCCTTGCTGGGTGAAGAGGTGCCTCCCTGCCCCCACCAAGGCCCAGGGCCAGGGCTGGGTGGGGACACCCTCTCTAACAGGCTCCATGGTCTGGAGTGGGCAGCACACCAGGGCTCCATTACCCAGGGTGAGAAGCCCTGGCTTGCTGTGGTCTTGGCAGGGAGCTGGTTGAAGGAGGTGACCCCTAAGCCTTCTCCCACCCTGATTCCCTCAGAGTCCCTGACCACCCCCCAGCTAAGTGTGAGAAGAGGGAGAAAGGGCTGCTCCCCTCCATATGAGCTTCCCCCTCCCTTTTCCCCTTCGTGACCAAGAATAAGCACCCCCTCCTTTCACTGGTGACCACACAGCAGTGGGTGGCCGGTGAGGGAGACTGGTATTGCTGTCACCATGGCAACAGCAGGCAGCCTGTGTCAGCAGGGGGTATGTGGACACTGAACCTGTTCTCTTTGGTTCCCACGCAGCCTGCAAGGGCTCTAAGATCTAAGTGCCCCCCCTCCCTTACTAGCTCAGGGCTCTCAGAAGTCCCAACCACCCCTCTCCCCTACTACTCCTCCACCTCCCATCGAGTCCCTGCCCTCAAGGCAACATTCAGTGAGTTCGGGGCAGCAGAACCAGGAAGTCCCAGCTCTTTGCAGGAGTCTAGGGGAGCCTTGGCCTCTCCAACCCCAGGCAGAAGGCACACCGCCCTTCCCCAGCCCTGACCCCACAGCAACAATAATGAACCTGGCCTGTGGGGGCCAGAATGGGCACAGCTTGTCCAGGGCCCAGGGCTCAAGCCTCCTCCCAGCATTCCACCTACCCCCCTGTGCCTGGAGGCTGGGGCAGGTGCTGTCAGCACGCTACTTAAAGCAAGGTTACTCCTGGCCAGTCACCTCAGGGGTGTGCAGCCAACCCCCCTGGAACCAGCCCCCACACCCAGGAGGCTGAGACCGTTGGGCAATCCCTCTCGCTGTGCATGTTCTTGAGAGCCTCCCCTTCCGAGTAAATTCACTCTCTCCGTGGGGCCCACTGCCCCTCACAGCCCCCCTCTGGCTCCTGACATAGCTCTCTGAGGTGGCAGCGGGCTACCAGTGGCCCCCTTATTCAGAAAGAGGGCCCATCCACCCGCAGTCACTTCTCTGCCCCTCCTTGACCACCGTGGCCAGCTTTCTCCTTTGGCAGCTATCTGAGGGGCAAGGTGGGGTCTGTAGTGCCCTGTCCCACCCTGTCTCCACTGGCTGCTCTGTATCCCCAGCGGGCCATCTCTCTGGCCCCCTGTTTAGATTTGGCATCTGGGTGGGAACCAGGACCTAAAAATACTCCCCGCGTGTTTAGATGTTCTTGGAAAATAAACTTCCCCATCTTGGCTCTTGGTTTGCACACTTGCTGGCCCTGCTTCCGGTGGCCCTGATCTGACCAGGCGGGGGGCGCGGAGTGGGGAGTGCAAGGGTACAGAGGTCCAGGGGCGGTGGTGGTGGTACATGCACACACACACACACACACACACACACACACACACACCTGCAAAAGCGTCTATGTCACAAAACTCCAGGGGTGCCTATGCTGAGGCCACATTGTGACTGGTACCCTGTGTGGTGTGACCCGAGGCTATGTGCCTTACCTGTAGGTGATGGGTGGGCAGAGGCAGGGCAGCAGGTGGCCTTGCATCTGACTGGGCCTAGCTGTCCCCGGTCTCCCGCTGGTGACCCAGGGAGGAAGTCCAGGCCTGTCTCCACGGGTGGGGCGCCGCTCTTGCACCTTGCAATGCACACTTCTGGCCGGCTCTGTTTGTTTATCTGATAAGGCACAAAGGCATTATCTCCTCTAGAGGCTGAGGACTTGTCCCAGGGCCCAGGCGCCCGCCCAGGGAGGGGCTTCCTTTGTAGGAGAGCTACAGGACAGAGAAGTTACAAGCCAGTTCCTTCCTCAGAGCCCTAGCCCCAGCTGAGACTGGACACGTAGGAGAAGGCTCTTCATATTCCAAGTGTTGGCTACTAAAAGGCCCGGGAGGACAGGAAGAGGGACAGGGGACAGGGAAGACAGCTGTATACATTTTGGAACAAGATTTAGTCTTTTAACAAACACTATTATTTCCTCTCTGTTAGGGACTGAGGATTCAGAGCAAAAAAACTCCCAACCTGTGCCCTTCCTCCAAGACTCCTGACCAAATGGCAGACACAGGGCACCGGTACCAAGTCCACGAAGTACACGCTGTCCAAGAGGCACAGACACACTTGAGCGTGGACCAGGGCCACGCAGGTCTGGGTCTGAGTGCTCTTCCACTGCTGACTAGCTGGTGAGGTGCCTTTGGTACTGTAATTCACCTGGGCCTCAGTTTCCTCATCTGTAAAGTGGGGTTGATGGCGGCAGTCACCTCATAGTGTTGCTGCAAAGATGAAACAAGATGCCCGGCCAAGGGCATGTCCTCAATAATCTGTAGTTATCATTGTGATTCTTTTTATTGGAGAGAACATGGAAGGATGGGTAGGACCTACAGATGGGAGAAACTGGCCTCTCCTGGGGAATGGTGGGTGGGGGCTGGGATTTCGAGTGGCGTGCCAGGTCACCTCTGTGGTAAGTAGCAGGTGCAGGTTGGGGTGGCAGCTTTCCTATACTAGGAAGAAACTGCAAGACCCCTCGTGGGGCTACCCTCTCCTCTCAGACCCTTCCCCTCAGCACTCCACTCCCCATGCACAGAACAGTCCACGGAGGCAGGCCTCTCAGCCTGACCTTTGCCCAGAGTTGCCTCAGGTCACACAGCCCAGCAGGAGGAGCCAAGGGGCCAGGCTGAGGCCCAGGATGCCTTGCAGCTCCCTTGTCCCTGTCCTGTTGGGGTTGTTTCAGCTGGGGACCAGTTTCCCTTTTCACTTTCCTCTGGCCTTTCCCCTTCCCAAGCAGCTGCAGGATTCCCCATGTGCCCTCTGCTGCGTCCCACTCTCCATCCCTGGCTCTGTCCCTGGCTGCCTGCCAGGAGGCTTGTCCTGTCTGGATCTGCTGCAGTCTCCCCCTACCCAGCACACACATGGTCTGCACCCACCTGGGGTTACCAGATCACTTTGAACTTCAGATCAACAACACTGTTTTTAGTGTTAAGGATATCCCCCAACTTGCATGGTGCATACTTATACTAAGTCATTATTTGTTGTTTATCTGAAATGGAAATTTCCCTGGGTGTCCTGTATTTGTATTTACTGGGTCTGGTGACCCTCCCCCTACCCCAACCACCTCAGGGAAAGAGACCAAGAGAAAAGGGGGAACAAAAGATGGGCCAAGAATGCCACCACTACCTCCTCTTCTCAGCTATCTCCTGCTCCCTCCAGCTGGCCACACTTTCCAGGAACTGAGACTGAACTGGGGTTTCCCTCCCAGGACAGGTGACCCTGTGGGGAGGGCAGCTGTGGGTTTCCTCCTGTCTTCCAACATCTTGGGAGAGGTCATTGCCAAGGAAATCTCTTATTCCTGCTCCCAGGGTCTGAGCCCCGGGGCCTCACTGAGTGGGAGTTGCAGGGCTCCTTTCCTGCAGCCTGGCTCCTACCCACCATCCCAGCCCCTTCTCACAGAAGGGAACCTTCAGACGGCACCTTGCTGCTGCCCCAGCTGGAGTGAGAAGGCTCCCGAAGCCAGGGTTTTATTTCCAGGAGGAGGAGAGGCTGGGTAGGGGCAGGACCACCTCAGGGAGCAGGGCAGGAAGAGCAGGGTGCAGACGCCAGCAGGCAGCAGGGTCCTCTCTGTCCGATTCCTTCCACCTGGTAATCTCCCTGATCTGTTTCATCACCTTTGGTCGTCATGATTTGCATACGTGTTCTGTTAGGCCACACCCTTTATAAGGCATTTCACACCCATTATTTCATTTACTCTGACAGCAAGCTTGAGAACATAAGCTCCCAGGGGAACAGCCTCTTCAGGACAGCAGGGGTTGTGATGTTTTGGTTACTGCTAATGGTGGACACTGTGATGCAAAGGCTTGTCCTAGCTGTCCCCCCTTCAGCAGTTGGCCTCTCCAGGGAGAGGAAGCCTCTTCACTCAAGGTCACGCTCCTTTCTGTGGAGCCCCAGCCAGTGACTGACCTTGTGGGACTCCACAGGGCCTTTCCAGCTTCAGCGCCCTCTCTGTAGGGCCAGTCGAGGCCATACATGGCTGTCCCACTTCTCCCCCTGCTCAGGCCTGCTTCCCCTTCTCCCACAGCTGTCTTTCCCAGGGGCATTCCTTAACACACAGCCTGCACACTAAACTCCGTCAGCTTCCTGGGGAAGCCAACCTGCAGGACGGAGGCACATCGGCGCCCAGAGAGCAGAGAGCAGCCTCTCCAACAGTACTGGGTTGGGAGAACCCTGGGGAAGGCATGGCTAGTCCTGACTCTACACAAATAACAGTATATTCACTCAGGTAAAAACTGTTTGACACGCTTCCTGTCTCCATCTTTAGAATACACTTCTGAGACGGGCATTTCTATTTTCTCCATGTTCAATGAGGAAACAAAATACAGGGGACCCAAGGCTCGTGAGTAATAGGATTTGGACCCAGGCAATTTGATGCTAAAGCTCACCACCCTCTGATCACCACCACGCTCTGCCATTTTTCTGAAGGAAACTCAGGCTTACAAAGTAAAGGACCTTGCTCCTTAGGAGCCCGCGAGCGGCTCGCAAAGCCTGCACTCCCGCTGCTTCTCTGGGACTGAGGGCTGCTGGCCTCGAAGGAGCCTTCATGGGGGAGCTGGGGTGTAGAAATCACCAAGCCACCCGGAGATCCTGGGCACACAGTCTGTGCTCTAGACCTGTCCCTAACCCCCTTGAGGCTCTTCACATGAGGTCCACACACCATCCAAGACCCAGCTTAGCGGTCACTCCTCTGTGAAGCCTTCCTAAGTCGCTGCCCACTTCTCCTCCTTCCCCACCAAGGCCCCCTGAGGGAAGACTGGAGGTTCAATCCCATCTTAAGTCATCAGAGTGTGGAAGCGCCAGGATGGGACTGGCCGCCCAGAGGGGAGGTGGCAGCAAATGTTTGCAGAATGAATGAATAAAGGGAAAAAAATGGTAACAAAGCAGGCACCATGCCAGGGCTGGAACTAAATATTTACCTTGTCTGTTGGGCAATCCTGAAGGACAAGCCTGATTTTTCAAGTTCTATTTATGCCGACCTGTCTTCAGTGACTGACACAATCGATCTGGTTTTCTTACAACTGGAACAGCTGTTTCCGCGTGTGGGGCCCGGGTATACAAGGTGCTTAATCCTCAGCTTCCGCTGTTCCCCAGCATCGTCTGCCTCGTAATCCTTGGGCCTGCCCTGGTGACAATCTCCAGGAGGCTACAAGTCAAACTGGGGTTTTACTCTAGTCCAGCCATGGGGTTGAGCCGTACCAGGAGATTCTTAGAGAGTGGTCGGACAGACTTGCCTGGGTCTAGTGCCTGAAGAGCCTTTCAGGAGACACCTTTCTTAAGGAAAAGGGTTAGGTGTGACCTGCTGGGTCCTAGTGAAGCTTCAGAGTCATAGGGGAAGAAGGACTTGGAGTTCAGTGTGGCATCTATCAGTCAGCCTCTGGGATGCACACTGGGATCAGAGGGAAATGCGTTTGGCACATGAAAACAGAAAAAGCAATTCCATCACTTCTTTGGGAACACCCTAGTGGAGTCTGAGGGACCAGTGAGCAATTCTGACCCTGGTGCCCAGTCTGTGAGGGGAGGCTGGGGAGGCAGTGGTGGTGTCGTATGAAGGGTACCCAGAAAATTGGGTGGGCTTGCCCAGCAGGCACCTTTCAGGATTCTGAATGCTGAAAGGGTTCATTGAAAACACATTTGAGAGACTCTCTGAAGGCTGCCATCAATGTGTAGAGGGACAGTGGACCTGTGCGGGGGTAAGAGTAAGATCCGATGAAACCTGCGTCATCACGAGGAGTGGCCAGAGCAGCATAGCTGGCAGGAAGCTGATTCACGAGAGGCTGCTGTGTGGAATTTGGGCTGGTTTTAGTTCAGGGAGTGGGGCCAGGCTGGCCTGCACTCACAGATGAGGAAAGGGTTTCCTCGCAAACTATCCATGCAAACAGGATTGCAGATGGGAAGTTTCATGCACGTCTCTGCCAGGGGAGGTGCTCACAAGGTCGCCTCCAGAGGACCGTTCCCTGGGCAACGGAGCAGGCCCTGAGTTTCAGCATTTGTTTTCAAGTTGGTTATGAAGTTCAGATTTCCCTCCAAATTTATATTGGTTATTTCCTTAGAATCCAAATTAGGCATTTTCTCCCTTTCTCTTTCTCTTTTCTCTCTCTCTTTTTTTTTTGACATATGTCAGTTTTGGATTGAGGCCTAGCATTTCCATTGTCATCATAAAGGAGAGATAAGCAGACCAAAGTTCGGTCATGAAGTCTGGGGGAACAACAATGGGCTGCCTCTTGGGGCCTCAGCACAGTCAGGACTGAATGGAAGGCAGCTGAGGAGTCAGCCTGCTGCGTGACAGGCCCATCAAGATGGCCGGATGGGCATGTGGTATTTGATTTACAGCCCGGGTTTATGGGTGCAAACACCTGGGTATAAACAGTCAGACTCAATTGTTATCCCTCCCTTCCCAGGAAAGGGCAGGAAGGAAAAGGCCTCAGCTTCAGGGAGGAGGCATTGTCCTGGGGCGGGGGTGTTAAACGCCACAGGTAACCGATGACCGGTTCTGGTGGGGGTGGGGGGGTGTAGTCAGACCGAGGGAATCTCATGGCTGCTGTGACTAGTGGCTGCCTTCCCAAGAACAGCTCATTAAGTCCTTGTCTTTCCCATCTTGCCTCTGGAACTATCACATCCCTGTTAAATCCCTGATAAGGTACTATCAGACATTTCAAAGTCCAGTTTGGAGCAGAGGACTTGACCTTACCCAGAGTCTTTCCTTCCACCCTCTGTAGTCCCACTTCCCCTTCTACACTTCCTCTCTTCCTTCTATCCAGCTCCTAAGGTCCCTGGGCCACCAGAAGTGAAGAGAACAAACTTAGGGTTACCATGGAGTCACTGCCTATTTGCTCTCAAGAGTTTCTCCTCTTCCAGGGAGAGGACAAGGAGGCTGCTTTCAGGACACCCACTTCCTCTCCTTATGTAACAGGACAGCATTTGTGTTAAGTGTTGTCAGTTATAAAGAGGCTACATGTCCATGTTCTCACTCAGTGCCTACAGCACTATAAAGTAGTCAAGGGCCTCATGCCTCTCATCGCTGGTCAAAGGCAGGTCACTGAGCCTCACGGTGATAGATTGTCTCGTCAGGAGAAGCTGGGTTGTGGACTACAGACTCCAGTTCAGGGGCAAGTGGGGTGGTGGAGAAGCAGCCAGGTTACCTTTGGTTTGAATCCAACCTGTATCTGTGTGATACTTCAGGCAAGAGACCTAATCTTACTGAGTCTCAGTTTCCTCAGAGAGCTGGGGGGTGGGCAGTACACAATGAAGGAAAAGTGCGTAGTCTGGGGTCTGGCAAATGCGTGTCCATTCAATGTCTAAGTGCTCTCTTCAGCTTTTCTTTTTCAGTTCCAAGTGCAGGACTAACCTTTACGTCACTTAGTCAGTACTGTGGGCGAAAAGGGGGGTACTGTAGGAAATCTAACACAACGGACCTCATAGAGCAAGCCGATCATAAATCACTAACTGGGCAGGACATGGTGAGTAGTCATACCCCAGGCCTGTAACTTTTTTAGTGAAAGGTTTATCTTAGCTTTAAACAAGCTCTGCCCATTGTTTCTGTGCATCTAGGTGACACACTTCTGAAACACTTCTTGTTCACATATTCTTTTGAACTGGTGTTTTAGGGCTCTTAGGGTATATTCCCAGAAATGGAATCACTGGGTCAAAAGGCAGTGCCAGTTTTAATTTTTTGAGGCAACGCCGTGCCACAGTGGCTGCACCAGTCTGCGTTCCCACAGCAGTGCACTAAGGCTGCCTTTTTTCCGCATCCTCGTCAGCACTTGTTGTTTGTTGATTTATTAATGATGGCCATTCTGGCAGGTGTGAGGTGGTATCTCATTGTGGTGTTAATTGGCATCTCTCCGATGATTAGTGAGGTTGAGCTAATATGTCTATGGGCCATCTGTACGTCTTCTTTGGAGAAGTGTCTCTTCAGGTCCTTTGCCCTAATTGTATTGTCTTTCCGGGGTTGAGTCCTGTAAGTTCTTTATATATTTTGGAAATTAAACCCTTATCAGATTTATCATTGGCCAATGTGTTCTGCCATACAGTGGGTTCCCTTTTCATTCTGATGATGGTTTCTTTAGCTGTGCAGAAGCTTTTTAATTTGATGTAGTCCAATTTATTTGTTTTTTTCCTTCATTTCCCTTGCCTTAGGAGATAGATCAGCAAGAATATTGCTACATCAGATATCTGAAATTTTTACTGCCTATGTTTTCCCCTAGGGTTTTTATGGTATCATGACTTACATTTAAGTCCTTTATCCATTTTGAAATTTATCCTTGTGTATATTCATAGCAGCATTATTTACAATAGCCAAGATCTGGAAAGAGCCCTAGTGTCCATCAGTAGATGGGTGGATAAAAAGCTGTGGTACATTTACACAATGGAATACTATGCAGCAGTGAAAAAAGAAGGAACTCTTACCTTCTGCAACAGCATGGATGGACCTGGAGACTATTATGCTAAGTGAAATAAGCTAGTCAGTGAAAGATAAATACCATATGATCTCCCTTATATGTGGAATTTAATGAACAAAATAAATGAGCAAAATAGAATCAGAGGCATAGAATCATGGAACAGACTGACAGCTGTAAGAGAGGAGGGGGGAGGTGGCAACTGGTTGAAAGAAGGTGGAGAGATTAGACAAAGAATATAGACACATGGCCCATGGACAGGGACAGCAGTGTGGGGATTGCCTGAGGGAGTGTGAGGCGGGGGGCTGGATGGAGAGGGGCAAAGGAGGGCAATTGGGACAACTATAATAGCATAAACAATAAAATGTAATTTTAAAAATGAAATAAAATAAACATTGATTTTCAGACCCTGGGAAGCATAACCACACTGGCGAGCACTTGGTCTTAACAACCCCGTAAGCCAGGCCCCACCTCCCTTCTCCTACCTCCATGCAACTCCTTACACTCCTTCTTTAAATCCGGATGCATAAAAGGAACCGCAAACAGTCATTCTCTGAAGCATTTTTCTCAGTCAGTTGCGGTCTTCCTTCCAGGCATATCCTCTGCTGCGCCCAAATAAACCCTAATGAACTCATAAAGTTTTTCTACAAGTTCAAATGTTCTTACATCAATAGCGCTCAGCAAACATTTGCTGTGTGAGTGATGGACTCTGCCTCTCCTTTCCCATCTCTCCCAAAGTGAGGGATGTTTACAGCCCCAAGTCCCAGGGAGCTCTGCAAACAAGGAGTGGCAGCAGTAACTTTCTCCAGCTGACACAATGGGAGGCCACCGGCCCTGGGGCTGGCCCCCTAAAGAAGTGCAGCCCCAGGTGCCCCAGGTACCACCTGTGGTCTCTGCAGGGGGGGAGGCTGACTGGCCTTCGCCCTAGTTGGCTGGCTTTTCCTTCCCACACAGATGTACTGAGTGTGGCAAAATGATTCAGAAAGAGTCCCTCTGCGGCCACCACGATTTCCAGCACTCCAAACAAGAATCTCCCCTGTTGCTGGGAACAATTGTCTGGGAGCTCCTCAGGCGTCAAGGTAGCATGGCGTGACCAACTTTCTGAAAGCTTAGAGGTCAAAGGTACTGTAGGGGACGTTTGACCCAGAGCCCTCAAGGTTGATCAAGCAGCACCCCATCGCCTACTCTTACTGCAACCTGAGCAACTCCAACCTCTCTGTTTGAAGGATCAGTCCTTCAGCTTAAATGTAGTTGGAAGAAAGGATCCAGTCCCAATGTTGTTTCAAAATATAAGCTAGCCTAATGCAACCCCTTCATTATTCACAATGCAGAGGAGACGAGTGACCTGCTCAAGGTCACACAGTGTACAAGGAGTAAAAAGCAAACATTGCAGACTACATTTCTAGTCCACTGTTTTCTGTGGTGTCATTCATGACCTCTCTGAAATTGGGGCTCTAGCAGCCTCTGACGACCATAGGCATTTCCTGATTCTTACTGGGAGGAGACTCCTTGCTCAGCCCCAGTTTGGAAGTCCCCTTCTTCCTACTGGATCTATTATCCCAGTAAGCACTGGGATTTAGCCCTGACCAACAGAGGATCTTGCTGTGAATTGAAGAAGCGGACCCCTCCCCGCCCCCACCTTCCCTGTGGCTCCCAAGGCCTCGGATACCTCCACCAGCCCACTCTCCTTTGTGGGCCCTCCTCGCCTCTGCTCTCTAGACCACATTCAGCTATGCCTGGCCTCTCTCTGGCATGCTTTCTCCTTTTCCAAGGCCCTTCTAGTTTTTCTCCTACCTCCTGTCTGATTCCTTTTTTTTCTTTTTCCTCCACTTGGTCTTCTTGGAGCATTTGAAGCCTGATATCCATCTGTGTTCTTCTTGGGCTTGTGGTAAGGTCCAAAGTTCATTAACAAGAAAAATTTCAGCAAAAGTGGATTGTGTGTAACGAAAAAGAGAAAAATTACAGCTAACAGATTTGTTTATAATAAAATGGCCTTAAATAGATTAGTGTGTACTTAAGTAAACCATACCAAAATGTTTCACCACCATACCAACATACTTGACAAGGTGAAACCCTGATAACTGGTCTGACCTTCAAAGGCCTTGGCAACGTGTTCTGCCTGCCTGTTGTCTCCTACTATGCTCCTCATGCACCTTCAACTCAGCTCAGACAGGCCTGCACAACCTCTGCAATGCACCACCTCTGCTCCTTTGTCTGTGTAGACTGCTAGACTGTTCTGCATGCTTCTGATAACAAAATCATAATCTTACTTCATGGTGCAGCTCACTTCTTTTCCCATTTGGTTTTCCCTGAGTACTTTGTCAACTACTGTCTAATGACCTCTGTCAGCACTTCGTCAGAAACAATTACATCTAGGGAACTTTGGTTAATTACTACAACTCCTTAGATGTGTGCATATGCTTATCATCTTTCCCTAACTAGACTGGAAGTAATGATTCATTCC
Source organism: Macrotus californicus (assembly GCA_007922815.1). Taxonomy (NCBI): domain Eukaryota; kingdom Metazoa; phylum Chordata; class Mammalia; order Chiroptera; family Phyllostomidae; genus Macrotus; species Macrotus californicus. The sequence continues at coordinate 72,572 of VMDR010002692.1, forward strand.
CTGGAGCAGTGTTTTCCATAACTGCAAGCTAGCTCCCAAAGATCTTCCCTGAGGAACTTATTAAAATGCAGATTCTCAGACTGCGTTGGAAGATGAGTTCGTAGTTCTGGGTGTAGATAACCCTAGGACACAGGTACAATATAACAATGGGTGGGACTCTGGATCAGTACATTTAACGAGCACATTTTATGATACTAATAAATTGCCAGGTGGGGAACTGCTGCTCCTGGAGAATCTAACACAAATCTCTGTACCTCCTATGTGCTTACATGTTAGCTGTATTCTTCTAGGCTGATAATGAACTTGATAATAACAGTATAGTTATATTTTACCTGTGTTGTTTCCCTAAGTGAGGAAGGAATGCTATTGATACCTAATAGGTGTCAGGCTTAATGGGCTCAAAGTCCATGAACTTTCTACTTACCAGAGGGCATAAGCAGTGGCTTGTAACTGGCTTGCAGATAGGTTTTATTTGGACCGTAGTGTTTGACCTTTATGGCAACAATGGAGCCTTTAAATGGATGTGGGCCCTAGACCTCACCATAGTCCCCTCTAGTCCCCATTTGCATTCATGTCTGGACCTGCTTTTCTTACACTCTGTTCCCAACCTGGTCCCTATAGGCCTCTGAGTTTGCAGCTCTTGCATTCTTTTTTTTTTAAAGCATATTTTATGGATTATGCTTTTGCAATTGTCCCAATTTCCTCCCCCCTTTGACTCCTCCACTTGGTTTCCCTCTTTCCAGTCATCTCTACCCCCAACCCTTAGTTCATGTCTATGGGTTGTGCATGTAAGTTCTTTGGCTTCTCCATTGCCTATACTGTTCTTAACATTCCCATCCATTCTGTACCTACCCAATTATGCTTCTAAATACCTAAACCTTTTCCCCTATTCTCCACCTTTCTCCTCCCAGCTGATAATCCTCCAAATGATCTCCATATCTATGATTCTGTTCCTGTTCCAGTTGTTTGCTTAGTTCATTTTTGTTTTTTAGATTCAGTTGTTGATAGTTTTGAGTTTGTTGCCATTTTAATGCTTATAGTTTTGATATTCTTTTTCCTAAATGAGTCCCTTTAACATTTCATATAATAAGGGCTCAGTGATGATGAACTTCTTTAACTTGACCTTCTCTGAGAAGCACTTTATCTGCCCTTCCATTCTAAATGACAGCTTTGCTGGATAGAATGATCTTGGTTGTAGATCCTTGCTCTTCATCACTTTGAATATTTCTTGCTAATCCTTTCTTGCCTGCAGTTTCTTTTCAGAAGCCAGCTGATAGTCTTATGGGAACTCCTTTGTAGGTAACTCTCTGCCTTTCTCTTGCTGCTTTTAAGATTCTCTTTATCTTTGACCTTTTAATTATGATATGTCTTGGTGTGGACCTCTTTGGATCCAACTTGTTTGGGACTCTCTGTGCTTCCTGGACTTGTATGTCTATTTCCTTTGCCATTAGGGAAATTTTATTTTTTTCTTCAAATAAGTTTTCAATTTCTTGCTCTTCTTCTGGCACCCCTATGATTTTGATGCTGGTCCTTTTGAAGTTGTCCCAGAGTTTTCTTAAACTTTCCTTTTTTTATAAATTCTTGTTTCTTCATTTTGTTCTTGTTGAATGTTTATTTCTTCCTTATGTTCCAAATTGTTGATCTGAATCCCAGCTTCCTTCCCTATACTGTTGGTTTCCTGCAGATTTTTATTTCCCTTAGTAAAGCCTTCATTTATTCCCTTATGCTTTTGCCATATTCAGTGAGATTTTTGAGCATTCTGACCACCAGTGTTTTGAACTCTGCATCTGACAGGTTGGCTATCTCCGCATCACTTAGTTCTTTTACTGCGGTTCTGTTCTGTTCCCTCATTTGGATCATATTTCTCTGTCTCCTGATATTGGCAGCCTCCCTGTGTCTGTACTAGGTAGAGCTGCCTTGATTCCATTTTAGTGCACCTGTTAAGTTTTATGGGGCAGAGTCTTGGGTATTCACCAGGGCAGGGCAACCATGGCTCCATGTGTGGGGGAGGGGTCGATGAGGTAACAATGCTGATGCTGGCTGACTTCTAGGGGCTTGCCTAGCCCTTGTCCTGTTTCCAGTCACTTCACCCACTTCCTGTGTGTGACTGGTGCCCTTTCAGCTGCTGTCCTAGTTGTGGTTCCCGGGGTGAGTGGGTTTGTATGTGTTTGTGCTCTCCTGAGAAACCAGCAGTGCCTTTTGCTGCCCCAACGCCCACTGGCTTTATAGCCAGAAGCTAGAGGCTTTCTTTATCCCAGCACTAGAGCCCTGGGCTGTGCAGTATGGCCTGGGGCTGGGCTCACTCACTCACAAGGTGTCTCCCTGATTTTTATACACCACACATGAATGTGGGGCTGCCCATTCACCTGCACCATTGCCTCACCACCTCTCCACCCCTGGCTTGCTGCCACCACACCGAGTCCTCTCCACCCCAACTCCCGTCTCCGTTCCTCCTACCCATCTAGATGAATATTGCTTCTATAAATCCTTGGTTGTCAGATTTCCATACAGCTCTGGGTGTTTTCATTTTTAAGTTAGTTGGGTTCTTATGGTTGTGCAATGAGCAAGGTATGTCTATCTACGCCTGTGTCTTGACCAGAAGCCACAGCTCTTGTATTCTTATTTACTATCTTGCTCCCCGCTGCTCAGGAAGTTTGGTAAACCTACAGACAGCTTCTTTTTATTGTTTTGTCTTGGTATGGGTCTCTGATCATAGAGCTGTGTGCATTTTTGACTCTGTGATTTCAATACTAAGGAACCTGCTGGTGTATCAACAAGGAAAATGGGGACCTTTGCTCCTTAAGGTACACATTCTGGCTCTGGCCTAGTAAAATTGTTTCATCTTTAACATAGGGAAATGTGGCAATTCATCTACTTGCTCCAATTCAATGGGATCTACCATTAAGGAACCCACAGTGAGCAATGCCACCAAGTGGAGATTCCATGGAGAACTGTCACCCTTAGCCAGAAAGTCTCAGCCTCAGAGACTGAAGACCTCTCTCAATTTACAGGGCCATTCAGAAATAGGAAACAAAATCCTTACCCATCTCCATACGCTGGTTCTTTTCAAGGCTGACTTTTCCAAAAGGTGGCACAGGCTGGCACTTTAGAAGCTGTGCTTTCTGATGTTTTGGATCCTTTTTCTGTTTGTTTTCTTAAACTACCATTGCTGCTGATTCAACATGTTTCCTTCTATACATTTTTTAATGTATAGTCCTGTTTTTAAAGAATGTGAGCAGAGAGCTATTAAATTCTTTTAGCAAGTGAGTTAAAAAAAAACTTATTTGAAAAACAGGATTGAGCCCTGGCTGGTGTGGCTCAGTGGATTGAGCACCAGCTTGCAAAGCAAAGGGTCACTGGTTCAACTCCCAGTCAAGGCGCATGCCTGGGTTGCGGGCAAGGTCCCTGATGGGGGTGTGTGCAAGAGGCAACCACACATTGATGTTTCTCTCCCTCTCTCTTCTCTCCCTTCCCCTCTGTCTAAAAATAATAAAATCTTAAAAAAAAAAAAAAGAGAGAGAAACAGAACTGATTCTCACAGGGACAAGATTTCACATTCATTGAGGACTTATCAAGAAACTGTACTAGGCATTTATATTTACTTAAAATAAGCCTGAGGTAGGTATTCTAATTTTAAAGATTAAAAAAAAAATTTATTTTTAGAGAGAAGGGAAAGGAAGGGAGAGAGGGAGAGCAACATCGATGTGTGGGAGATACATTGATCAGTTGCCTCTTGCATACCCAGCTGGGGATTTGTCCCACAAACTAGGCATGTGCCCTGAATGGGAATCAAATCGGCAACCTATAGGGTCGCAGGCTGGCACTCAATCCACTGAGCCATACCAGCCAGGGCAATATTCTAATTTTAAAGGTAGACAAATAGGGACTAAAGGTGAAGGACCTCCAGCTCTAAATCTTCGACCCTCCTCAATGCTGCCTCCTGCCTCCTTGGAGACCTCTCAGAGAGACAACCCTGGTTTCTCAGAATCACTTTGAGACATTATACAAATGAGGTGTCTTCCTTTTTTTTCTTCAGGTTATCTCAAGTCACCACCTGCTCTCTACCCTTTTCCCCAATCCCTTTTGACACCTTCTAAGTAATTTTCTAACAGGGATGTGAGCCAAGTTTAAATCAATTTACCTGGTCAGTGTAGGTATCTTGTTCTACTTCAAATATAGTTTCCATTATTTCAAAGATGGAGCATCTACTCTCTGAGCGAGGGAGGCATTATTCAAGTAGGAGAATTAAAACCGGGTCACAGAGAGAAAGGCTAAAGAATTTGACATTTTTGGTGTTTACTTGTGTAGAGGAAAAAGAGCACATAGATGCATCCACAGTATTTAATTTGTTTGGATAATAGTTACAGATAAACAGGTACACTTCATATACAATTACCAATACTTTTTTATACAGTTCATATTTTAGTACATCAACACTATTTTATTTACACTCTATTTATGTACATTAACATCTTTCTAAAGTCAGTGCATTGTCAACAAGTTTTATACAGTAATTTACAAGGTGAATGTAGTTAATAGTTAATTTAATAAATTTTCTGCTAGTCATGAATTTAAAAAAATTAATTACAACCAATATAACAAACACAGATCAAACAACATTAGTAGATTGTGCTACCTATTTAAATAAAACATCTGTAAGGAAATTATTTAAAATCTTCCATTTTTTCATGGGACTCGTCCAGGTAGGAATGGATAGATTTTGTATACTAAAAATCATGAAACTATAAAGCCTGCATTTTGTCTGACTTCATCACATTATACCATTTAGGCCACTCCTTCCTACTTGCAGTTATAACCTTCTGAATAGGGTTTCAACTTAGAAGGCCGTGTAACCTTTCCAAGTGCTATGAGAAGAACTGGGTAGTAACTGGCCTTGGATATCAGAACACAAATGCTAAATTACATGGGTACCTGCTGTTTATGAGGAAGGGAAGGAAATGGAATCTGACAATTAATGAGAACCAACTTCTGGTGTCCAGGTGAATACAAAAAGACTGAAAAAAAAGTAGGACATTTATTTGAATATATATCTTAAAAAACACAAGAAAAAATGCTGACTGAAATAAATAACATATTTTTGTTCCAGTTTTGAATTATCAGAGGAAAAAATAAAGTAAGCATAAGAAACACAACTTTTGATGACCACTACTGTGAAATTAAAAAAAAGACACCCCCCCCAAAAAAAATGGACATGCAAAGAAAATAGGAGTTTACTTCTAAAACCACCAATTTCATTAAAAATACACACTATCAATGTTTGAGATGCATTTTGTTTTTAAACTTAATATGATGGGGAAAAATACCCCATTCAAGTTAATTTATAGCCCTTATAGCCATCAAATATGAACAAGTTTTAAAAAGTTCATTTGTATGTACTCTCTCCTTTTTTAAAGTGCAAAACAAAGAAACAAAGTAAAATACCACTAATTGTGAAACACCATTTAGCTTTAATGCCATTTTCCCTCTCAGAAGCTCTTTGTGCAACATGTGCAAGTGAAGATGGTGCAAACGTTGGCAACTACCCTACCACACTCACAGTGGATGTGAAATACGTTTTTGAGGACACTTAGAGTATCCTCCAAAGTAAGTAAGATGCCTCGATCTGGAGGGCCATTTTCGCTGCATTTCCCAGGATGCTTTTTTTCCTTTATAGTGTCTCCAACCAAGGCCCTGGGTAGAAGGCACGCAGCCCTAAGAGGTTCTCCCTTTCAGACTGACTGACTACTATATATGGCTCTGCCACCACGACTGGTTGTGTCTCAAACACAAATACAACAAAAACAAAAAGCAAGAAAGACATGAAAAGTGGGAAAACGCTTTAAAAAATAAATAGAAAAATCTGTGTCCATGCCATAAGAATCCTTTGCACACCTTCATGATCTTGCTTTCTCCATCTTGTCAATATAATGGAATAAAAGTTCAGGAAAAAGGAGGTAGCGTATCATGTCGTCCCCAGACAACACTATAATTTTTTGTTTTACTTTGACTCCAAGGAAATTCTTAGTATTTTGTTATGATCATTGGTAAACTCTATACTCACTACATTTTTCTTCATATCTGAACAAGCACAATTTAGTTCTTATTTGGTCCCAGGTGGCTGGTGCCAAACCCTTTTGTTTACAGGCTAACGGTGGACTGCCTGAAAGTTCTCTACCAGAGAACTTGTTTGAGACACTGCCAAACCAAATTATTACTACGGCTATGTTAACTGCTATTATTTTCATTAGGATTTTTATTTTGTGCTTCAGGGTCACAGGATAAAATAACTACATTTAGCTTGCCTTTCAATGACACTTTTGCCAAATGTTAGCCACAGGGAGTCATCTCCCTCACTACCAGCCCGTCTAGCAGCCAAAGTGGTAGCTTTACTGTAACACACAGTACTTTTTGTAATCAGACTCAAAGTCTTCATCCATGCTGCTTGTGTCTGCCATCTTTTTGCCATCAATCTTTGGCAGAAATTGTGCATAGTCTATCCCCTGCTGCTCATAAAAAAGAATGTAGGCAGAGTCGGTGTCAATTTCATCAGGGTGAAGTTCCTGAAGGGACAAGAAAAGCCTTAAATAAAAAAGCCATCTCTTGGCTGCCTCCTAATCCTTGCCAGGAAAGGGAGGACCAACCCTCTTTAATTATTAAACCTGTTTGCTTCAATTAGCTTAATATTTTGGCTGTCTCATAACTGCCCCTGAAATAAACCTCATTATTTTCAGTATGTTTTAGGGAAAATATTCTGACTACAGACAAGTTAAAAAGAACGACCAGAAACCCCCATCAAACCCTAATAGCTCAAAAGACGAGAACTCTCCCCACCCCCCGCCCCTTACTGCTCATGTTTTCATTCTCTCCTCTGCATATCACTTTTGTCCCTTTAATACTAACGGTATTTAGATGCTGCTTCAAACAGAAAATTCTATTCCTATTTAGGAGAAAGTCCATTATTTCAACAAATATCCCCCAGAATTGTTGATAGCTCTGTTTCTTTTATTCAAAGAGTGGGGATATTTACCTTACAGCTGCTGTCATTGTAACAGTACCACTTGCTGTTTGGGTTTTTGGCATAAGTGACATAATGGCCCCCGCCCAGAATTCCTGAATGGCACTGTAAGAGAAAAGAAAGTAGAGGTATGTTAAAAGCAAAATTCAAAATTTTAAAGCTCCAAAACTAAAAACTTAATAGTTGAAATTATTCTTTTAGAAAGCAAAAATTCCTTAGGAATGCACAACTGTGAAGAATCTGAACCTACGACTCCAGTTATAATGATTACATGACTATTCCCCACATTACTCTGTGTCTTGGATTTTATCCAAAAGGCCAAGATACCTGCTGCTCACTTTGTCTATCACCAAGCTCAATGCCTAGCAAATAAGCAAGCCCTGAAAAGATGAATGAATAATGAAGATGAACAAAAAAACACTGAAAAATGCAGATCATTCTGAAAATCATACAACCGACCACTCACCGAAATTGCATATAGATTATAAATAGGCTTAACACGAGTATCTTCTCTTTGGTCATCGGTGCTGTCTTCTTCACTGTGGTTTTCAAGCTGCCCATTGCTGTAGCCATTGCCATATGCCTCATGTTCATAAAGAAATCCATTGGCCAAAGCTACTTCATGGTCCTGAGGGGTGACCAGCTCAGGCTGGCTGCCCCCCAGCGCGTGCCCTCGGCTCAAGGCATCAGCCAGCTCACAACCTTGCCCAGCCCCATTGTCTTTGCTGGCTTCCAAGTTCTCCTTACTACTCGACAGTTTATTTTTGCTGCCAATCTGGGGTAGTCGGAGCCTCCCTTTGCTCCTCCCTAAAGTCCGTGGGCTGCTGTTAGGACTGCTGTTTTTGCTGCAGGGACAGCTGGTTCCACTTTTTCTTGATGAAGAAGGTGAGCCTGTCAAAGGGAGAAGGAAAGATTCATAAAATACAAATGCCACAAGTTAAACCTGCCACCAAATGTAAACTTTGAAACCACTTTCACAAGTGTACATATAAAAGTAAAGACTGGGAGTCCTGACTAGCTACTTTTTAGCTCCTATTATGTACCCAAAAAGTCACATTCTTGTCTTCCTCAATACCAAGCCCTGAAAATGCAGCAATGTCCTGAAAATGTAAATTACTATGCAGGAACTTAGAAAATAGTAGAAAGGTGATTTAGGTTAGATTCATTTTAAAATAATATTTAGACTAGGACTTAAGGAGTTTTACAAATACATATTCTCCTTTGTAAAATTGGATAAAGAAGTACAATCACCAATTATTAAGCACTTACTACTGCTAGGCATGGTCTTGGAAACTCTGTTATCTCTGCCTCTCACAACAATCCCATGAGGTCTTACACTTTTTGGTCATAGCCTTATCCACTTCCTTCCATACCCTTAAAAATTGCTAATCCTCTAGAACTTCTGTTTTATGGGTTATATCTATCAATATTTACCATATATAATATACAAGGATATATTTCACTGATGATATCATCCTATCATGCTAGCTGACCTCATTGTATACTTGTGAGAGAACAACAGTAAGAAGTATTTTTATGAAAATAGTTTTGCTCATCCAGGCCTTCAGAAAGGGTCTCGGGGACTCCACAGGGGCTCCTGGTTCCACAGCTATGATGGGACTAGGATGACACCTACCACTCCTGTTCACTGTATGTCAGGCATTATGTAAAGTGCTTCACTCCTGACATATGAAATCCTCGCACTGTGAATTTAGTATTATCTCCATTTTACAAATGAAAAAATAAATTTAGGGAGGGTGTATCTCTTGCTAAAAGTCACACAGTTCACATTTAGATAGGTGTGATTCTAGGTAAGTTCGTTCCATCTCGTTAAGCTGTTGCTCTGGAGTGGACGAGAGAGGGAAACATGCAGCCTACAGGGGTCCCAGGGAAGCTCCCCTCAGGGTGATGCCTGGGCTTCACGAAGTCCCCCTAGGTTTCTTCACCTTTAGGGCTACTGATGATGTTTGCGCTGAGTGAGGATGGGCTCTTGCTCAAGAGCCCATCCTCTTCCCCTGCTGAGTTCTGCACATCCACTTTCTTCACCTCTCCTGCCGGAGCCCTGGTCTCAGAGAGGTCATCCCCCTGGGGTGTAAGTGGTTTCCGCTGGCAGAGAACCGGGTCTCTTGGTACCAAAAAAGCACTAGGGTCAAAACTTTCACGAGGAAATTTAACAATTTTCTGTGATTTTATCCATCGGCCATTTACAAATTGAAATCGTTTAAGGTGAATAATCTGGGAAAGAAAAGGTAGAAAACACTTGGGTTAAAGGGTTCTGAAAATACAAAAAAAGAATTTATTTTATTATGCAACACAGTTATAAGTAGGGCCACTGTCTTTTAACTCTATGGCTAACATGGTAATCTCCCTAAGCCTGTGTATATCTAACTCTTTCTAAATTTCTTCAACATCCTTGGAGCCTATATTTGCATGTCCTCTTCTGTTTTCTGGGTTCATGACCCCCACTGACCTCTATCTCTCTCCAATGTCATACATCATTCATTCACAAATACTCTCTAAGGAGACTCTAGTGAATGCCCCAGCCTTCCTCCCTTCCAATTTTCAATCCCTAAAGCTAGCTAACCAATGTTATAAATTACTTGTGCATTCTTTCCTGGGAAGTTGTTCTGGATTAAGGAAAAAAAAAACCCTACATTCACAATCTTACAGAGTAGTAGAAAGAAGACATGAATTAAAAAACGTATATAATATCTGGTTAAAAGATATCATTGCCTTACAGTTTTACCCTTAAGTAAAAAACTCTCTTAAATGAATAGGAAGATTTGCCACTTCAAACTCTCCTGACAAACAATAGAAGAGTATCCTAATCTATGAAGGGAGAAGGCAGAAGGCAATCGAATTCCAAAGAACACACACGCCCTGTTGCATTTGTGTGCTTGTGCACACACACTTAACTCAGCAGTGTGCTGTGGCCATGTGACCACGCATAATGCAACTGGAGGCTCCAGGCTGAGTTGCTTTTCTAAAGACCACTAAGGATGAGCCTAAAGCTTCCTTTCCCCCTAGAGCCAGAAGTGCTCACCAGGTCTATATGACTTTTCTCTCCTTTTTAGGCTGTCTGCTCTTTAGTAGAAGGAAGTAGCAAATATCTGTAGAACAGTTCATCTCTGTGTGCCCAGCAAAAGTGTTTTATGCACTACTGCAGGGAGGATTTTATTCTCAAAAATAACAAAAACTATTTGTTTATGGTTTCTTTCCTTTTTGCCAGACTCTTGCTCTCTCAGAGGCAGGACTGTGACATACCAAGATGGGGGGAAGTCTCCAGAGATCCAGCTTCTTGGTTGCCAAGCAGTGGGTCTTACACTTGGAGCAGTAGTACATCTCATTTTCCCCCAGCTCCTCCTCACTGGTGAAAGCACGAAGACAGCTGTCCAGGTTGATGGGCTCAGCTTGTGCTCGCCGACTCTGTTCCACACTCTCATGCTCATCTACAACCTAAGTGGAAGGAACAGGAAGAATGGGGGGAAAGAGGGAGTGGAGGGAAGGAGGGAGTTTAAAGTGGTCACCTGGCTATGCATCATCCTCTAGAAGATTCAACCTTGTTTTATTTTACATGAAGAAAAAGAAAATACAACCCAGACTAAACGTCTTTGAGCAAACACAGTATCTGTACATTTATTCACAAGCATCACATCAATAATATCCTAGATTAAATTTCTATTTATATGACCACAGCTCTTCTTGAAAAATTTCTGAATGGTTCAGAATGATGAACACAAAAACAAATTAGAAATTGCTTATTTATTTTACAATTTTGAAGTCCTAGAATAGCTTACATATGAGTTGGCTGTCAAGTCAGGGGTGTTCCAATTAGGTCTTTTATTTTTTAACTAAAAAGAATGTTATTAGTATTCTGCAGGCTTTACAGAGGCTAGAGAAATAGTATCACTGGAACATAGATGCCAGATCTGAATTAAATAAGAAAGGTACAGAAAAGCTCCCCAGGAGAAAACAATACACCAGAAGGTTAAACCCCACCAGGATATAACTCATTTGCGTATCGACACCATGTAACACAGTTATCAGAATACAATGTGTATCATTATCTATCTCCCTACCTCATGGGCCCTCTTTCTCTGAGACTGCCATAAAAGAACATTAGGCTCAAAAGAGCTGGATTTTGTTGAGAAGGCCCCAAATACCTGCCAAACTTCTGTGGTCTTGTTAACCAACATGCTAGGCTTTGGAGCAAGAAGATAGTTAAGTATAAGAAAGGAGAGACAGCGAGAGGGGGTAGGTGTTAAGGCTGTGTGTAGGAGGTTGGCGTGGGATCAGGAGGAGGGAGAGAAGTAGGGGCCTAGCATGCAACAGAAAAGGAAGATTTTTCCCTCTCTGATACCTGGCTATCACTTAATAAGCAATCAAGAACCATGGTTGGGGAAGCACAGTATGAGGACTATGAACGCTACTGTGAGACTTCACACAGTGATCTTTTCATCCCAAGGTGGAGTCCAACAATAAATGCTCTCTTTCTGGCAAAGGTAATACTCCTCCCTTCAAAAGATGAATTGGTTCTCTTTGCCTGAGGCAATTTCCCTTTTGTTTCCCTTCCTGAAATAACAATGGGAACAGTGGGCTCCCTAAATTACAAATTAGCATTCTCAGGACAAGTAGTTTAAATAGGTTTTCAGGGGTGTCTTTTTCCTTACTTGAGAGAATGACTGAATCACAGGCTGCCAGATGCTTCTTTAAACTATCAAGGTTGAGGTTGATCATGCAGTTAAGGGTTTTAGCATTGTATCACTATTCGTTTTGAAAGAACTCATTTAAAATGGAGAACTTGACGAAATTCATTTGTTTCAGAAAGGGATATATATGGCTTGACTTTGGATCACTGATTTCTTTTCTGATACTAACTCTCATCATCTTCAGAGCTGGTCATCCGAGGGAAAAAACTAACATTCTCAAAACAAACAAACATGCTGTATCATGGTTATTGGAATCAGAGCAGGAAAAGAGATGTATCAAATTCAGTAGTGTCTCTTTTCTCATACCCAGTTAAATGTTACCTCTATTAGCTCTACCAAGGATGCTTTATGGCCAACCACACATTACAGTAAGTTAGTAAAAAATGTTGATTTTTATTGACTATATTGTCTATAGAACATACAGGCTATAGAGCTAGATGGAGACAAGGAGGAAGGGAGACTGATTTAACCCTTTCGGTACAAGCGCTCTTTCCGCCGTGACACTCCCGCTGTAGGAGATGCCGCGCCGAAAACACACACATAGCACATGGTCAGTCCTTTGTGTGAAGACTTTCCTAACCTTATATAAGATCTATGCTTAATAAAACAATGCTTTTTTCCAAGTATTGTTTGTAACTTTAATATTAAGAGATAGTTATATAAAATTCTATCAATTATATAAGTAAAATTTATAAGATGGATGCTGGATACATCCGGCGCTCATCCACACAGGTCATCAGATGGGCACCGGATATATCCGGCACCCGTACCAAAAGAGTTAAAAAAAAACCTCACCAAATTTGTGGACTGACAATAATTTTTATTTATCAATCAAATTTCCCTAAATGACAAAGATTCCCTTTACGTCTTGGGATCCACTGCCAGATTTTCTATTATTCAAATATTCTAAATTACTTATTGGCACCCTCTTCCTTTTTTTCTAAGTTGCTTGAAAAGTCATCCTTAACCCAAAACATAAGGAATGAAGTAACAGCTTTCATACATTATAAGACTATTAGAAAAAGAAGGAACCCTAACAAGTGACCTAGCTTAATTTTCTATTGAGGAATATGAGGTCGAAATCAGGGGGTGAAGTAGGGAAGAGCACTTGCCTATATTTTTTTTGCTTAACAAATAAAACATTCACACAGAAATTTTGGAAAGCAGAGAAAAATTTCTAAAGGCAGGGAAACTTTTATATTCTTAATACAAACAAAGGCAAACTGTCAA
>VMDR010002693.1:0-85501 GCA_007922815.1 Macrotus californicus
CACACACACACTAGTACTAGAACTCATATTTGCTGATCCTAGCCAAGTGTTTTCCCTCAAAAGAAATAAAAAGGGAAAGAAATTAAATTTTGGTAGAGAATTTTCGTCTGAAGAGTTGGAGTGAATAGAATGTCAGTAGCAAAAGCCAGAAGTGTTGTAGTTTGAGGTGGTAGAAATTGAATAAGTAGGTCCTACTCTGTTGGGTGTATGGGTCACTTAAACATTGGACCTTTTCCAGGTCCCATCAGCATTTGATCAGGGAATCCTAGCAAGAGTTTTCAAGATGGAAACCATGTCCTTCTGCTCCCTGTTGGAATCAGCATAGCATAACTTTTAACATTTGGGCTTCAGATGGACCCGAGTTTGAGGCCTAGCCCTGCCTCCTGCTTATGTGACCTCATGTAGGTCACTTGATTTCTCTAAACCTCAGATTTTCTCATTTGCAAAATAGAGATCAGAATAGTACTTAACTCCAAGAGTTGTTGAAAGGATTGAATGATAATAATATACATAATGTTCTTAGTAAAGGCTCTGGTATAGAGTAAACATTCTGTAAATATAAGTTACTATCATTTCCCCATTTCTGTTTCCAGGGTCAATATTCTGATACAGTTAAAGACATAATAATTATTTTAGAGAATGAAAGATATAATCAAATAGGGAAAGCGTCGTTTTCAAAGTGGACTTAATTGTTAAAGCAGAACATTTTGTTATTCCTGATAGTTACAATGTAACTCATTATAATATCCCTGATGTTACAATATACCATCAAAGTCATCTTCATAAATATAGTTTAAGTGAGAAGTTCTGTTCTTTCCACTCTCAGTTTTAGGGGTTTAATGTATAATATCCACTGTCTCATCAGTATGGTTTTCCAAGTGGCGTTACCTTTATCATCACGTATTTCCAATGTAGTAATGCCTGATTGTTTGTTAGTTTTCAGCCAAGCCTTTTGGAGCATTTTACTTCATTTGTAATCACTTACTGAAATTGTATAGGCTTCTGGGTTTGTTCAGCAGCCAGTGGTGGTGCTGGGGTTTTATACTGCACTTGTTCAAAGTAGTTCACATTGTTTTCCATGGTGACAGCCTGGGGTATAAAAATTGGTTTTAAGGTAAAAAGAGTTCTCGAACTCTGATGGCAATATTAAAAAAATAGATAGAGAAAAGCCGTTCTTGGTACTGTGAATAAAGCATGCATATTTGTTGTCTTTATAGTACTGTCCAAGGGCCATTCTGTGAATCTTGTCTGGCTTAGTGGTCTAAAATAAAAAGGTAGGTAGGCATTGGGCCTTTCTTGGGAGTTTTTTACCCCATTCTTTTGTTCTTTAAAAAGCTCTACCATGTCCTGTATAACATGTTTTCTAAATTATTTTCTGCTGTTTTACCTTTTATGTGATGAATCCCTTTGGTTGGTACTGTTTTTCTTGTCAAAAAATTTTTTTAAAGATTTTATTTGTTTATTTTAGAGAGGGGAAGGAAGGAAGAAAGAGAGGGAGAGAAATATCAACCAGTGGTTGTCTTTCACGCGCCCCTTGTTGGGGGCCTGGCCTGCAACCCAGGCATGTCCCCTGACTGGAAATCGAACCGGCGACCCTTTGGATCGCAGGCTGGTGCCAGCTCAATCCACTGACCACACCAGCCAGGGCCAAAAATTCTTATTTGAGAAGTGCTTTTAACTGTTTTCGAAAGACCACTTGGAATTTATAGATATTCAGGCCAAGGTTAAGCACCTTGTGGTGGTGGTGACTTTGAATGGCATCCACATTGCTGATATAACTAATCAAGTATAGAAGTGCTGACTCAGCTGCAGTGGAAGAGACACTGAGAGGCTGACTTTTGGTCTTAAGGGTATTTGGCTGGGATAAAATAAAATATATCAGGGGGAGAAAGAAGCACCATTTCTTCCCTTTTTTCATGAGGCAGAAGCATTCTACCTCTCCTTGGAGATTCCCACAGTGCCAATTATGGTTCCCCACCTAGTTCAGAAAAATCCCCAAACTGTCTTTTTTTCCCTTCTCCTTTACATTAACATTATTTCTGAAATTGAGATGGGGCAAGGTTTTTTCTTGACTCTAAATCTTGGCTATACTGTGATCAGCTCCCTGGAGTCATTTCTACTTTTGGCAGCTTCTCTCTTCTTCCTGTATTTCTGTACTCACAGGCTTTCCCGAAGTCCTGTGTCCACATGTTAGGGTTTTCGTGTGTGGGCCTTGATGGTGCTGACAGTTGTGTTTTCGTAACTCACATGAAAACCCCTGCAGCCCCGTCCTAACCTGAGCAGCCCTCTTTGAGTCAGTGAGGTTACCGACAATCTCCACGTCTCATTTTCTCCACATCTCACCCAAGATGGAACCCTCAGGAACTTTAGGGTGAATAAACAAACAGTTGGCATACACACTAAAAGTTTGCTGACTCCTGAGCTTAAGAAAATGGTCTAAGAGAGCTCTTTTTTTTTTTGCAGAAAAAACATAAGCCACACCATCCAAGTATAACTGCTCTGGACTACTCAATGAAAATAGATAGTAAGAGACAAATTATAATCAAAATGGTTTACAGAGATAATCTTGAATTTTTAAGTAACATTGCAGGTAATTTCCCCCAAATTTCACCAGCTTCAAAGTAAAATATTTACCTCCTTCATTCTAACTGGAACCACCTTTGTCCTAAAGGTGTAGCACACACACATGACGACTTTGGCCTCCCTGGTTCTCTGTGTAGGCATTCACATAGGGTATAATTACCCAGCGCAACAGTCCTTTTCATACTATGAGAGCAAAGTATATTGCGTTTGTAGAGACTGAGCAATTAAAGTAATATCCCGTGTTCTGTATTCTCACCTAAATGTTAGGTCAGGTCGGAAATTCGATGAGTGTTCCTTATTCACAAGACCACTTAATAATATTTGGAACTCTGCTAGAAAATATGGTACTTATTTAAAAGAAGTCTTCACACCACTACCACCCCAGTGTATTCCAGAGATACTTTGAAAATTACTTAAACAATCAAAGACATCACATTTCTCTCTGAATCGTGGTCACCCTATATTAGAAAGTAGTACAAAGTAAGTGAGCGCACTAGGTCAGTAGGCCCTTCTAAAGCTGAGCTGACATTTGTCACAGTTACATATAAAAGAAGCAGGGCTGTCATTTGTTACATGTGATTCAGACTGTGAGCGTGCCATGTGCAGCACCAAAGCCATGGTTAGACATTACTGGCCAGGTCCTACATAGAAAATATTTTCTCATTTTTTTTAATGCAGGGATTATAGCTGGTGTCTTCTTAACTGAAAAAGTAAGAGGCAATTTAGAATGTGCTTCTCTGGCCATTTAGATTTATGTTATCTTCAGTTCTGTCGAAGCCACTTTTCTCCTAGGCATTACTGAAAGAGGCTTCTGACTTAAAATGAAGTTGAAGACTGTTCTGACTTGAACAGAACACCAGAGTTGTCAGCATAGCAGGGTAAGGTCTCTACCAGCCCTCTTGAGGTCTTTGTTGTTGTTGTTTCTCTGGTCTTTCATGTGATAGGACTCTGACTGGAATTTTTAAAATACATAATTACAATTTTTAAGCCGCTCTTATGTGAGTGCTTAATACCACTTAATATCATTAGGTACAATATCATTTGCTTAATATGGAACAAGGGCAACAAAACCACACTGCAGCAGGAAGCAGTTTTATTTCTCAACTAAAGTATGACATTTTTAATGCATTTATATGTCTTTAAATCATATAAAATCGTCGGGTGTTATCTTTTGGGCATAGATTAGTGTATTTCTTTAGACACGTCATCAATTCTTACTTGTACATGGTTCAGTTTTTACAAAGCTGGTTTGTTTTGTTTTTAGCAGCTAGGCTTTAACTACAAACACTAGCTTTTCTGTAAGTTTGCATGATTCTCTCCCTTCCCTAGTCGTATATGCCAGGCTTCTCTAATGAAAACTTATCATGAGGAGTGTTTCCTTACTAACCCTGCTCTACCAAATGCCAGTTCTTATTCTCAGGAACTTGTCTGTGAAGGTCATAGATGTTAACATGTCATATACTTTGTTCAGAAAAAAGTTAATCAATTTCTTCTCCACATCTCATTCTGGAAGGGTCTATCCAGTGGAATACAACAACACGAGGCACAGTAAACGGAGGCCCTGTTTCATGGAGATTTGGAAGTTTCAAGACAATGGAGTCCAGATCTGACTTCTTTGTAACATAAAATGAAATTATTTGCCTTTGCTCTTTTTTTTTTTCTTAACCCTCTTATTATTTTTCTCCCACTCCTTCTCCTCTCAAAAAAGAATCTTTCCCCTTTTGGAGGGGGCAGGTGTCAGGTTTAGGGCTTGACCAAGTATTAAAGCGTTGACATGGTCAGTTGCACACAAATTGCGTCAGCTAGAAAACTGAGGACGTCCCTGCCTAGCCGTGGCTGCACTGCCGTAACCTAGTGAAAACCGCCCGAGCGACAGTGTCTGCTGAATGGGTTTTCCTACACCGTCTGGCTGTCATTGTAGTTCTTTTGTTGTTGCTTTCATTTGAAATGTGCTGATGATCTTGTTTTTATTCCGTAGCATTGAACAGATGGGTTGATTATTCTTTTCAGATATTAATAAGGCAGCGGAAAGAAGAAATATGAATACGGCTCCATCAAGACCCAGCCCCACACGAAGGTAAAGTACCCCGAAGCAGTGAGTTACCTTGGGAGTGTTGGGCTCTGGGGAGTTAAGCCCGACTTCGTGCATCAAGGGTCTTGTCTTCCCCCCGACAAATCAGAAACGCTCAAGCAAACAGTAAGAACGTGAACCGTGTGCGAAGGGCTCTGCTGCTTTTTTTAAACACGCATCAGGAGATGCAGAGGAAGCTTTGTGTTTTCGGTGGCAAACCCAGGAGTTCCACTTGCAACATGAGCTGCAGGTGATTGGAAGAGGATAAACCTCTGTCCCCAGCTCACATGTCAGTGGGCACCCCCACAGCAGGAGTGCCCCTGGGTCGTTGGTGTGTGCCGTGCTGCACTGCAGCGGGCAGCAAAGATTCGACACTTCATTCCAAATGGCTGCCGGTCCAGATGCTAACCCAGGTTTACGGAAAGTGCTGCCTGAGAGATTGCTGCCGTGCCTGTGCTGCAGATCCCTGTTTGCTCGCATGCTCGGGTTGCCTACAGAGGGGAAATAAAGAGGGCAAAACACTTCATCTCTCAGAAGTCTCCCTTTTTCTTAGCTTTCCTGGACATAAAAGGCATTTCCCCCGATAGAGTCTTTCTTACAGCGAATACAGAAGAGATAGTCCTGATGTGTACCCTGCAGATATGCATTAAATTGGCCCCTTCTCACAAAGAAGAGCCTTACTGATGTTTCCATTTACACCAGAATGCGTGTGTTGTGTCCAGAGTGTCTGGCCCCACAATAGCAAACTAGTGGGTGCAGTATTTTGTGTGGAATGCAGGCAGATACAATATATTTCATGCCTGGCGTCTCTTCATGGCCCAAGTGGATACTTAGTGTGCATTTTGCCTTTGTCCCTAAGTAAAAATGGCAATTTTCCACAGTAAACTACATTCCAAAACTACCTACCACAGTAAACTGTATTTCCTACAATGACTTGAACATTGCTTAGTACAATGAATCTTATTCTATACTGGTAGCTCCACAGGTCACCTGGGGATATGCCCAACTGAGCACATACACGTAACACACAGCTATCCTGTTTGGGGACAAAAACACTTACATTTTGTTACCTACTTGTAGGAAAGAATGGCTGCTATGTATTTGGTTTATGTGCCCCCACTTGGAAATGAAGGTGTGTATTTTCTAAGCTACCAAGAGTAGATTACACATGTCTGCTGCAGAGTTCACGCAGACCCGAGTGGCAGAGGAATGCTGCCAGTTTCAGTTGGATTCTTTGAGCTCCACCTGGGCAGAGGAGTTGAATCTGTTACCACCACGACAGCCGCCAGGTGGATGCCCTGGTCTCACTGCAGCAGTGAGCATGTACACTGGTGTTCTCTGTTCTGTCTGTCACCATAAAGAATACCTGCAGCTTATTAGGTACATACTTGGTTGGTTGATTTTGTGAGTATGTATGAGTATCCTGAAGAGCATAAACAAATCTTGCAGAACTTCAACAGTTCTGTATAATATCTGCTTCCATTAATGCTGCGTCTAACCATGCTGCAGGTTTTGGGCAGTCCCATCGGTGGTGCATCTCATTGCCCCAGTAAACATGGAATACATGTGGCTAAGAATTTGCATCTAATGGTCAGACCTGTGGGACTCCCATTGGAAGCTGTGGTTGCCAAATGGCTTGAAAGGAGACATAGTGTGTATATCCAGTCTCCAAGGAGCTCTGTATGTGCGTTGTGAACGAGGTAGCTTACCAGGAGTGTGGAATTGGTAAATACAAAGACAACTGACGCCACTAGTAAAATCCTCTCCCCGCTGTGGTGTCCCCATGATGTTTATGGTCTCTAGATAGTGTCTATGTTTCTGAAGACAAGGCGGGGGGAGCATGTTGCAGAATACAGAGTGATTTTTGTACTATGAATTGAGAAGAATATTTTATGTCATCCTATTAATGACACTTAACCAAATGCTTTTAACATTCCCAACTGACTGTAGCTTTCAGCAAACATTGGCAGTGTCAGGGGAAATAAACAACTCTCCTGGTTGGAATCCAGTGTAGCCATGGCCAGGACATTGAATTAAAAAGATTAACTTTATACTGAGTAAAGTGAAACTCCCTAATTTCGTCTGTAATGAAAGAAATAGCTTTATACCTTTAAAAAAAAATACCTCCTCCCCAAAAATACATGTAGACAACATTCTAGGGAGCCTTTTAAAATGTTCTTCTTACTAGGTATATAAATATATATGTCACTTTTATATACCTTTTAAAATAGCACCTTCCTCAGAAGTAAATTTTAAAATGAAGTTGTTTAGGATGTGGACAGGGCAGTGGCTTCCTGCTTTGTCTACAATCAGTGGGAGGGACAGCTGGGCTAATTCAGATTCCATTAGGAATCAGTGTTCCCCTTGGTGATATGTCCCTAACTGGGTCCTTCACCATGCTCTTTAACATGCTGGACTTTCATACAGCCATGCTTAATAAGGTTCGGGGAAAAGGGATGTTCACATTTAGTAAAATCTGTTCTGAGCCAGCCCCCTCTAAAACCTAAGCAAAGAGTCCTAGTTTTTAAAGATAAAAATTTTAAAGCCCTAACACCAGATAAACTAAACATTGTATTTAAAATAGAACATTAACATTTTGATCGTTGCCCTGATCATGCATTGTCTCTTAAGGTATACCAATGGGACAGGAATAAAATTCAATTAGTAGGCAAGATGGGTGAGCGGTTAGCCTGGAAGGGGCTGATCGTTTTTCCGAGGGTGAGCACCGGATATCACCCTTCAGGTGCACGTCTCTAGTCAAAGCCTTGAATTCCAGATGTACCAGTGTGTCGACAACAACCAGACTGCCTTCATTTAACAACTCTAATTTGTTTTCTGCGCCCCCCGCCATGGGGAATGCATTGTTCGCAGGGGGGAAATCACTGCACATGTGACAAATACTCCCCTCAAATTGTACCTTCATGTGTTCGGTGCTGGTACTTTTAAATTGTTTTTAAGCATGTTGGCAAGACCTTTGTACCACGTTGTTTTGCTGGACTTTAACTTCGAGTGTCAAAACACTTAGGTATCTTTGGGAGTTTTCACAGGATTATCACCTCTTCAAATGTCTCTGTAAGCCGCAGTTCTGCTGGCATTGCTCTCTGTGCAGTAATGTGCCTCCCTAATGACTCCAGCTGTCAGTGCGTGACTCCGACAACACTGGCCCAGCCCAGCATAGGACTTTGCTCAGAGATCCCTGCTCTGGGTCGGATTTCAGCCTGAATTTTCATCATTTAACCGTTGGACCACTTCATTTGCCTTCTTTGCATGCAAGTTGTCTAGCATCGGTACTAGGCATTAAGCCTTCTTCAAAGACTGGACGCTGATTCTGATTGTACCTCAGATGTTCTCAGTTTCCATCTGTAGCTCAGCACCTTGATAATCCAGGTCTTGAAGCACGCCCCTACGTAGGAGTGGCAGAAGTGAGATTTTCTCTTCATCTTTCCCATGTAACTTGAAGAGCAAATAGAATTAATTCATCTACATCAAAAGCTCCACAGAAAGTTTTCCCCATATTTTTATTAAGGATTTTAGGCCTGGTGCCTCTTCTGTGAAGGTCATCAAGGACTAGGTTCATCCGAAACAAACCAGCGATAGACAAGTTTCTTATGTGGCCTGAAGATGATTTCTGCCTATCCACAGTGTTAATTCCTTTGATAACTGCTTGCTCCTTGGGTGTGAGACAGCCTAGCTCTAGGTGGGCCTCACACTGAAAGATTCCAGGCTGTGATCACCTCTGCACAACCCTTAAGAAGAGCTGTCAGTTCTCGGCAAGTGCCATCTCTACCAACAGAAAAGTCCTATTTGTGCTTGAGAAGATCATCAGTGCACTTCCTAGGGAGGAACATGGGCACTTACAAAACTTTCGTGTGTAAGGTGCTATCTCGTTGCACCCCATATCCTACGTACACCTGATGGCGAAGTTCTGCACAAGTCTGTTGTCTCCGGCTTTGACAGTAGCGGGGAGCCGTCATGGTGGGGGATCAATATCACAGCAGCTAGCCATTTAGGTAATTATATTTGTGGACAGTATCTGTGACAGAACAGAAGTACAAAGAGCTGATGGAGGACTTTTTTCAGGAGGAGGAAAAGGCCGGACCTCCCAAGGAAAATATTATAGTGGACAAAAAGTTGTTGACAAAGGAAAGGACACATGCCTTCCTCCCTGACTTCTGTACAGCCAAGGCCGAAGAACACCGTCCTGGGCTTAAGGTTTCGGCCTCTGGCCAAACACAGTTCAAGTCCCTCACAGTCTCAAGATGACCATCTCTCAGTTCTTCCTCTGTAGGCTGTCAGAGGAGCAGTGTTCTGTGCCACCTCCTGGAAGAGGAGCAGTTCTGCCAGAAGCACACCACCTGCGTCTGAGCCGTGCATGGCTTTTCCTTCCAGCCATCCTCCAGTGCCTCTCAGGTGTTTCCAGATGATGGCTGTATTTCTCTCAAGGCACAGAGCATTTGGCCATTTCTCCCCTGCTAAGCATGTAGATGAGGAGTACGGAACAGAATTTTAGTGGTGGTTGTCACCTGCCTTCAGTTTGTGGGCCCCAGTGCTGAACCTGATTTAACCACTTGCCAGTTTTGTTTTAGCCTCTAGGGACCTGGGACCTGAGGGTACACTGCGTTTGGTCTCCAGTAAAACACCTCTGGTGCTGTGGGAGGGTGTCTTGAACCTTATTGTGCTCCAGAAACTTACTTCCAACCCCTTGTTATCTGAGGTCAAGCATCTCACTCAGCAGGCTTCCCCGCGACGCTCCGAGCCCTGCACACTTTACCATCCTTTGTCACTAGTTCTTGCTCT
The DNA here is from genome assembly GCA_007922815.1 of Macrotus californicus. Lineage (NCBI taxonomy): Eukaryota > Metazoa > Chordata > Mammalia > Chiroptera > Phyllostomidae > Macrotus > Macrotus californicus. The sequence goes on from VMDR010002693.1 coordinate 9,452, forward strand.
GAGAAGGATGTTGGGGCCACAGCGGGAGCCCTCGGAGCGCTTTTGTGCTGGGGGAGTTCTTTGCTTGGGCCCTAAAGTGACCCTAAAGTGGTTTTTGTTTTATTTTTGTCCTCAGAGGAGCAGCGGTCTGTCATATTGCTCATCTGTTGGAGAAAGGAGAACAGCTCTGCCTTTTCACTTTAGAGAAACATTATCTTCTCTCTCCCTATTTGCACGCCCTTTGGTTCTTCTCCCCCTTGTGAATATCATCTCTTCTGCATTTGTACCCAGAGAGCAGTTGAGGGGGAATTAGTAGTGTTGCATGTGGACTTCATATTCACTGAGGGAAGAGGGGGTGCTTGCCTTCTCAAACTGGAAGCATGAACCCAGGCCTTGGGAATTTAGGGTTAGGGTCAACCGCCAGGGATGGACTCTGACAGGTAAGTAAGTATTTCAGTGGATCCACAAGAATGAGAACCAGATAGAGCGTTTATAATTGCCCTAAGGCTGTGAATAGTGCACTGTGACACGGTGTTCTTACCTGCATCCCTAGCCCCGTTTCCACCGGCCCCGGCTGTGTGTGTGGTCTGTGGTCTGTGAGGCTCATGATCTCTTTCCGCCCTGATTGCCAAGAGCGCTTGAAATCTGATTCTACCTCTAATGACTGCTTCTAACTGCTCCCCAAGGCAGTTTTACCTGCTGATCATTAATCCAAAAATACTTTACAGTTGTCCCTTCCCACTGGATTCTGAATGTTTACCCACATTGCACACTGTGTCAGAGGCTACACATGTTTAGGAGGATTATATGACATCATAAGGAAAACTGAGGTAAAAGTCTTGGTTAGTCTCGACTTCATTCTAATAGGAAAAATGTTGGGCTGTCCTCATTTAAATCCTCTGGTCTCACCATATGCTTCCTCCCACAAATCAGGACTTCTTTTGAGTCTTAAAATATATGACAAGGACTTTTCATAGAAGCAAAATTGTGATTTAAATTGTTTTTGCCGTGCTCTGTAGATGAAGTGAAATTGAGGTCTTCTTCCGAGCTGACAGCATCGTGATGAATGCCTAATGTGTGTGATCGTGGCAGTGACAAAGTGTCAACCAAACACGGTCCCTGCTCTCGAGGGGCCTACAGTTTAGTTGAACAGTCCATTAAACACTTCCTGAACTCTGGGCTGTGTCCTAAGGGTACAGAGCCTCCTACTGTTCAGCAGGGAGGCCGTGTAAACAGATCATCACAGAACAGTGTGATGAGTGCAGGAATAGAAATATGTGCCAGAGTAAGATTCGTTTAACGTGTTCCTGGAGCCATCTGCATGCCAGAGAGAGGAGTTTATAGTGGAGACTCACTGGTAGTCCTTGCCCTTGTGGACTTGCAGTCAGTACGCCAGACTGACGAGTGAAAACGCAGTGCTGTGAGAGGATGTGGCCCGGATTTAGGGGCAGGAGATAAACCTTTAAACTATCAAATTATCTTGGCTGCCAGTGTGGCAAGAGAGTGGTAAACTTGGGAGAAGGTGAGAGGACAGGAGCCAGGACCCGGCAGGATCTTATTAGCCCTAGAGACTTTGGATTGAGATCTAAACACTACGAGAAATCAGTGAAGGGTTTTCGTATTTAAAAGATCACTAGAGTAATCTGGAGTGAGACTAGAAAAGAGGCAAGAACAGATATGGGCAAACTAGAAGGCCTTTGCTGTGGTTTTAAGGAGAGAGGATTGTAGGTTGACCTCCAGTGGTACCAGTGGACAGAGAGAAATGTGGACATGATGGAGAGCAATTTCAGAGAAGGAAGGAATGAAACTTGGAAATGTGATTGGAAGAGTGGACAGCATCCGGTTTTCCTGGCTTGAGTAACTGAGTTGGTGGGTGTAGCGTTCGTTTATTGAGATGGATAGGGACTGCACGAGGAGCACACTTGTTGGGGAAGATCAAGAGTTCAGGGTCGATTTTATGGAGTTGCTCATACTTAATGTGGGCCAAACAAGAAGACGTTGTTGTAAAAAGGTAAATATCAGACCAAGATGAGTAATAGAAATAGTCAGCACTCTTAAGAGCTGAGCAGGAGATCAGCGAAGATTTCGTGGAAGACATGGAGCGTGAACTTGCTTATGAGGATTGGGTACTACTTGGATTAGTACAGGAAAAATATTCCAGGTTGAAAAACCAGTGAACAAAAATACTGAAATAGCTATGTCATGTGAGTTAAGTCGTAAGAACAGCTTAAGTAAAACTGAGGAAGGTGAGGAAATGGAGGAGAGATAATAGTGGGAAAGGGGACAGATTTGTTGGGGGGATGCCCAGAAATGCGATAGTCACCCTGTGTTTGGTAACAGGTGGTAATTTGGGTGGTGAAGCTGGTCTTTATGTGTTGAATGAATTGAAATCTGGAAGGTTTTTTGTTTTGTTCTGATTTTTGGAAACTTGTTGGTGCCAATATAAGGGTTAGAGTTGAACTTATAAATCCAGTGAAAAGGAAAAACGAAAAGAATTCAAGTGACCCAGTTGAGATAGGGAAGAAAGAATCAAAGTTAACTCTCAAGAATTTAAACCTTCGTAGCTGGGAAGGTGATTTTTGGCCGCAGTGAAAATGTTAGGAATGGGACTGAGTGGGTTGAATAAGAAGTTTAATTTTAGATTTGTTGAGGTTAAGTTTCCAGGGGAGTGGAATGTCTCATGGAGAATATTGAATCAGAGCAGGCCAATCATCTGTGACTTCAAACACTGTTTAAAAAACAAAAAACCTTGGCAAAAAAAGGAACTAGTTTCTTCGTAAACCTCAAATTGAGAGACCACTACTCAGTAACTACGTTGAGAAGACAGACTGAGTGTTCTTACACTATACTGTGTGTACCATACTGTGCTTTCTTTTCCCTTCATTTGATTTCCTGCCAGATATTTTAAGTGAACTTTTCTGCACTACAGGGACCACTCCTTCTATTATCATCACTTTGTATGAATTATGCCATCCGACTCTTCTTCACGAGTCTTGCCCCTTACTCTGTCCCACACAACTTCTCCCCCTTTTAAAGTCTCTTTCAAACAGGTCTGGTGGGAGAAAATAGGTCCTCGGAGAAAGACACTTTCACCTTGAAAACCTTTTGAGATTGAGATGATAGATTGGCATGCATAAGGAATGCCAAATTACTTACTCCCTGACGCCTGATAAACCTTTGGTTTGGGGTCATCATTCTTCTTTATCCTAAACTTTTGAGATTGCACAACCTACTAGTTATTTTTGCTGACCAGATGGGTGGTTGTCCTTAAAACTTTAGTCATGTTGTCACTGTTTTGTTACCATGTTTTAGGGGAAAAACACTTGGAGGGTGGGGGCTTCCTCTAATAAAAGAGCTGAGGGGTTAGCTGTCTTCAGTTTCTTTGTCTTAGCATCTTCTTACTCCCTCCCACAGAGATCCATATGGCTTCGGAGACAGTCGAGATACAAGGCGTGATCGATCCCCAATTCCAGGAAGTCCAAGGAGAGAGCCCAGGGATGGCAGAAATGGCCGGGATGCCCGGGACAGCAGAGACATGCGAGATCCCCGAGACATGCGGGACCACAGAGACAGCAGAGACATGCGGGATCACAGAGACAGCAGAAGTATGCGTGACGCTCGGGACATGAGGGATCTTAGAGACTTCCGTGATCTAAGGGACTCTAGGGATTTTCGAGATCACCGAGACCCCATGTACGACAGATACAGAGATATGAGAGACTCCCGAGATCCCATGTACAGGTACAGGTACAGCTATTCTGCTTGTTTGGGGGATTTGTTTGTTTGTTTTTTGTAACAGTCTTTTTTATGTGTGTTCTGCTAAAATAACTGAAAGCTCTGGAAGGGCAGTGATTTTATCGGCCTTGTACTTCCAGTGTCTATCAAATGGCAGATATGCGGCTCCATAAATATTTTACCTAATGAACCCGGGTCTCTCCCAGTGGCCTATGAAAGGCAGCATTGTGCAAATGGAAAAAAGATGGAGTGCAAATTGTTTTGGCAGTGCGAAAGCACAGGGAAGATACACAAATGGCCAATAAATATGAGAAAAGATGCTTGACATCATCTTTAGTCATCAGGGAAATGCAAATCAGAGCCACAGTGCTACCATTTCATACCTACTAGGATGGTTATAATAATTTTTTTTGAAGGGAAAGCAAAATAGCAAATGTTGGTGATGTGAGGAGAAATTGGAACACTATTTTACATTGCTGGTAGGAACGGAAGACAATTTGGCAGTTCCTCAAAATGTTATAAATATAGTAGAATTACTGTGATCCACCAATTCCAGTCCTGAGTATACCCAAAAGAATTGGAAAGAGGGACTCAGACACTTGGACATGAATGCACACAGCAGCACTGTTGACAGTAACCAAAAGGTAGACACAGCCCAAAGTCCATCAGCAGATGGACACACACGTGACAAATCCATGCAGTGGGACAGTGTTCAGCCAGAAAAAGGAACGTAATGCTGACATCAGCTACAACATGGATGAGCTTTGAAAACATCATGCTAAGTGAAATAAGCTAGACAGAAGACAAATACAATTCCATTTTTATGAAGTATCTAGAAAAGGCAAGTTCATAGAAACAAAGTAGATTAGAGGTCAAAGGAAGGGGCATGAAGAGTTACTTCTTAATGCATACAGAGTTTCTGTTCGGGATGATGAAAAACTATTGGGGATGTGTGTATACGTGTATATACATACATACGTACATACATATATACATTACGTATTTTTTTAACCACAAATTTTGAAAAGCACAGGGGAAAGTATGGGAGAACGTGGTGCATGGTATAGTTCCTCAAAACTCACATCAATAATTACCACCAGTTATTTTGTGTTTGCTTCATGCCAGGGACTGTGCTGAGAACTTTCCGTGCAGCCAGTCATTTTGCAAGGCAGATTAACTCATTCACAGCCCCAGAGCTGATAAGCAGTGAGTCCCAGGTACAGGCATACCTCGTTTTATTGCACTGCACAAATTGAAGTCAAGACCCTCCACCAGCAAAAAGACTATGACTTACTATTGCTATACTTGCTTTATTGCAGTGGTCTGGAACCGAACCTGCAATACTTTCAAGGTATGCCTGTACACAAACCTCGTTTGTCTAACCCCGAAGTCCTGTGCCTGACTGTACTTACTGCCTCACAGGGGACCGGGTCTTGAAGAAGTCTCTGTCTGATTTTTTGCAGGATAGGACAATTTTAATTTTGTGCAAATTTCTTTAACTTTACAGGAGAGAAAGCTCTTATGACCGATACCTGCGAATGGATGACTATGGCAGGAGAAAGGATGACCCTTACTTTGACCGTTACAGAGATAGTTTTGATGGGCGAGGCCCTCCAGGCCCAGAAAGTCAGTCTCGTGCAAAAGGTAAAGTAGCAGAAACAGTTTGTTCCTATTACTTACTGGTAGAATACTTTCCAGAAGAAGAGGGAAGCATTAACTCACTGAAAAGGGGCTAGTGACTCAGCTTAGCAATTCACAAAAAGAAGAAATACAAATAGCCTGTTGACAATGTAGAGAAAATTCTTCATGAAAAATTTTTAAATGCAAATTAGTATCATCTAGTTTAGTCATCTAACAAGAAGAAAGAAATATGAAATTCCAGCAATAAGAAATAAACAAAAGATTGGCTCTAAAGAATTTGCTTGCTTTTTGCCCATGGAACAAATGCATTATCTATGCAGCATGCGGTTTGGGGTTTTGTTTATTTTATTTATAATTTTTACCTGTCAGCATCTCTTTATTTGATAAAGACAAACATATTTTTTAAAAGCCTGGTTTTCTCAGTACATCTTTAAAGGTTTTTAAATTGCTTTATGCCTGGTCAAGTTAAGAACCTCATTTTTAATTTGTAATAAAACTTGACTATCCAATTTTTTTCCTCCCAGAGTAGGAAATTACAAGTACCTGTAAGTAAAGGGTCTTAAATAGTTGTCCCAAAAATGTAAATTACAATAATAATGAAATATGCCATCTTTTACCTGTCAGGTTGATGGGAGTTTTTTAAAATGGGAAACCCAGTGCTGACTGAGATGTGCAGAAGTGGCACTGGGTGACTCAGCCCTGGAGAGGGACGAGTTAGTAAGAGCCTTTCTGGAGTCCACGGTGGCAACACATATCAGATGGAGCGTTAGAATGACCGTGTCCTTTAATCCAGCTATTCCATTTCGATGAATTTACAGTAGTAAAGAATAATGCTATTGGTTACCTTTAGGAGATAGCCTATAGGGTTAATACAGAGAGAGACAGGTGTGACCTTTGCCCGTGTGTAGTTCAGGGTTCACAGCAAGGCCTGTGACTTACATTTATAGAATGCACCGTCCATGTTTCAGTTCTCCCTGGTGGTGTCTTGCAGAGCGTTTGAAACGTGAAGAACGGCGTAGAGAAGAGCTTTATCGTCAATATTTTGAAGAAATCCAGAGACGCTTTGATGCTGAGAGGCCCGTTGATTGTTCTGTGATAGTGGTCAACAAGCAGACTAAGTAAGAACCCATCGGCTATTTCTCCTAAGAGGAAGGGTCGAAATGAAATTCAGGCTCCCTCCTGGCAGCTCTGCCCACTGAACTTGATCTGTGTATTCCAGCATTGCTGTGCCATCTTAATGAGGGCTCTTTCAGCTGTAAGTGACAGAGAGCCCATCAAAAGTAGTTTATGTCCCATAGGGACATTTTCAGTTTGCTTGGCTGGGAAGTTCAGACATGGCCACATCCAGCATCAAAATATGATATCAACTTTTGATCTCTGTGTTGCCTTCATTCCCAGGCAGGCATTCTATTGGAAAAGGCAGAGTGGCACTGGCTCTTGACATGTGTCTTCTTGACTTAGTAAATGTGGTAGAAAGAGAGCTTCTCTCTCCTGGTGCTTCCACCTAAAGTCCTGGAATTGTTTCCCTCTGGACTGACCTGGCTCACTTTCCTATTGTTGGAATAATCACTTTGGCCAGCGGTGCTGGGATGTCCTGATTGGCCAGAGCGAGGTCATATGCCCATCCCTAGGCCTAAATGTGGAATTAGTCCCGTGAAGCCATGTGAACTGAGTGAGAGAGGGTTGCCTCCCCAAAAGAAGATCAAAACAAGGATTGTGCTGGTCAGGCAAAGCAGTAGATGCCCCCTCTCACAGGGCAGTCCCAAATCCCCAGTACTTTGGGAGTCCTGTCTCTGCAGTTGTCAGCCAAGTGCCAAGCCTTCTTAGTGAAGTGCCGTGGCCTTGTAGAACTGTTAGGTGACCATGCTGGTCAGTCCAGAGTTCACAGCACTGTTGTGTTCCACCTTTGTTTTACATTCTTTCCTTCAAGAGGCGAGCAGAGAAGGGAGTACAGCTGCCTGCAGGCTTGGCAATAGTTGTATATTCTTTCCCCAGGTGATTAGTAATAGCTTCATGTGTTTCTAGCAGTTTGGGGTTAAAGAGCCAATTTCAAGGCAAAGGCTAGGGAAATAGGTGTGGGGCACCAAGCAGCAGGCAGAGTTCACAGGCTCTAGGCAGCCTTGTGTAGAGGTAGATGCTATTTTAACTGTAGAAATGGGGGGCGGGGGGATTGTTTACTTGACACATGGTCATAACTATCCTATTCTGAGCACCTACCCTGTGCTATCCCCATGCTAGGCACCTAACACAAATTATTTTCAGTCTTTACAATAATCGTGGTACATCGTGGTTCAGCAATTGTGTGTGTGTGTGGGGGGGGGGGCAGATACTAGGTACTAGAGCTATAATGGTAAGAAAACACACACAGCCCCTTCCTCTTATGGAGCTTACACCCCAGTTGGGCAAATGTATTGGCAGTGAGTCCTATGAGAAGAAATATATCAAGGATCTAATTTAGATTGGAGAGAAGGTCAAGGAAATAACATAGGAGCTGAGCCATATTATTCCTGTTTTATTGGTATAGAAACTGACGTTTGTAAGAGGTAAAGAGATCTGCTTCACAACTTTGCAAGTAAATAAATGTTGGGGCTGGGATCCAAACCATCTTTCTAGCATGAAAGCCTATACTTTTCCCACGGCATGCAGCCTCCCCAAAGACATGTGTCTTAGGCAGTGAGGTGATGTTAAGAAAGGACCACTGGACCAGAGAGTGAAGAGAAGGACTTGGCTCCTAAAACCTGTGCTACCAGCAGCTTTAATATATGACCATTCTGAACCAGTGTAAAGAGAAGGAGATGGCCTAGTTCAGGGGTCCCCAACTCCCAGGCCCAGGCCAGGGCCGTACAGCAGGAGGTGAGTGCCTGGCAAGTGAGTGCCTGAGCTCTACCTCCTGTCTGCCCCCTCCCCGCCCCTGCTCCTATCTGTGGAAAAAATGTACTCCATCAAACCAGTCCCTGGTGCAAAAAAGATTGGGGACCGCTGGTCTAGACCCTTGGAGCCTGAAGAGGGCACGGGGAGACACTGGGTGGGCTAGGATTTGAACTCTCCAAAGGAGCACACACAGCTGGCTGAGGTGCAGCAGTGCGCAGGTGGGTAGTTGGTCCGGGAGTGCTCACCTTGGTCCTGTTTGTTTCTGCAGGGATTATGCTGAATCTGTGGGACGGAAGGTACGAGACCTAGGCATGGTGGTGGACTTGATCTTCCTCAACACGGAGGTTTCACTGTCACAAGCCTTGGAGGATGTTAGCAGGGGAGGGTCTCCTTTTGCTATTGTCATCACCCAGCAACACCAGATTCACCGCTCCTGTACAGTCAACATCATGTTTGGAACCCCACAAGGTACGGAGGCCCAAGTGGGTCAGGATTTCAGAGGTAGTCACTAGTCCGTGAATTTTTCCATGCCGTAATGAGAAGAAGCAGGTTTGTGCAAATGACACATGTATGTCAACTCAGATATAGCAGGGCCCTTTGATAAGTGCGCTGGGGATATACATAGTCATTTATTTGATACTCTTTTAGTGGGTACAGTTCTGGACCTACCATATATAAGATGTTATATTTAGCCCTTAGGTATATGCAGTGGTGTGCTAGCAAACGTTTGACAACCAGCTCAGGGTGAGGAGATGAGTGTGGTGTGGTTTACAGCATATGCTGATTTGCATAATGCAGATGCTCTCACCGTCTCCTAGTTCAAGCCACCAATGTGAAGTCACTTCAGGGACAGTTGGGAAGGGATGCATAGTCGGCTCTCACCAGTGCGAAGTTCCAGCACGCTTCTGGTGTGTGCCATGCTAAGGGCTGTGTAAGCCTTGCCTTCACCACACTTTCCAGTGGGGGCGGAGAACACCACAGGCAGTCGGGACACTGCTTGTAAGTGTGCTGGACAAAGGGGCTGAGAACACGGAGGGAATCCTAGCCTAGAGGGAAGTGGCTTTTAGTGCCTGACACCTAGAATGTTGGGACTCAGCCAGCTGATGGCCTGTTGCTCTTCCAGCACAGACGTCTCCCTCTTCCCACCACACTTGAGATTCCTGTTTGCCTGACCAGTTACACCTGCATCCATACAATGCTGAGGCTCTCCAGTGGGCCATTTGTCTCTCTGAGGAATAGTCCTCAAGATGTGTGAGTTCATTTATATAAAGTACTAAGAAGTCTTCTCACCACCCTGTAAATCATGTTGCCCAAAGGTGAGGAGAGGAGATTTATTTAGGATCACAATTTGGTTTTAACCCATGATCTTTGAACTTCTGGATTCAAAAATAGGCCAGCTCTCTCCTGAGCAGCACAGTGGAGAGAGCCAGGCTTTACCAGATTTGCCTTCATGGTTACTCCCCACATGGTCTCTTTGAGTCTGTGGGAGCCTGTCCTGTCTCTTTGGTCTTTACTACAAGTCTGTGGCTAGGAATTCCACGAAGAACCAGCTCCGTACAAAGATGGTTATTCCCCACCAAAGAAATCCACTCGTGTGTCTTCCAGCCTCATCTCCTTCCCTGCCCCTTCCCATCCCCCATCCCAAGGCTTTTTGTTACTGAAGTGGTTTTCTTGCTGGTTTGAGGTTAGGAACAGCTGGGCAGAGTTCAGCAGGTGGGCGCTGACGTCTCTCATAAGAAGAAATAACTGGTGTGATCCCTCCTGCAGAGCACCGCAACATGCCCCAGGCAGACGCCATGGTTCTGGTGGCCAGAAATTATGAGCGCTACAAGAATGAGTGCCGGGAAAAGGAACGTGAGGAGATTGCCAGACAGGCAGCCAAGATGGCCAACGAAGCAATTCTACAGGAAAGAGAGCGAGGAGGCCCCGAAGAAGGAGTACGCGGGGGCCATCCCCCAGCCATCCAAAGCCTCATCAACCTGCTGGCAGACAACAGGTACCTCACTGCCGAAGAGACCGACAAGATCATCAACTACCTGCGAGAGAGGAAGGAGCGGCTTATGAGGAGCAGCACCGACTCTCTGCCTGGTGAGCTACGTGGCAGGGCCGAGGTGAAGTTCTGACTCTGCATTTCTCTAATTCCCAGGCTCCGTTGGGAGGGTGGGAGGCCCAGGGCTCTCTGGGGTGGGTAAGGGAAATAAGCCCATCCCTTGGGTTCACCCATGGGCCTTTATGCTGATATAATGATAACTTAAGATTTGGGCATGGAATTCTGACCCTTGTAGTTAATCTGGTGATGGGTAAACTAGTATTGCTGGCTCCCTGGTAACCAAGGTGGATATCCATTTTACTTTTAAGTAGTTCTCTGGGGGAAGTAGGCTGTTTTTAGAGACAGCCCATACCATGGAGTGGCCCCTTTGGGAAATTGGTGTTAACCGTTTGTGTGATTGATGTGATCAGTGATTGTTGTTCTTCCCTGAGCTGCTAAGCCTCCTGCCCACGGAGGTTACTTTCAACCAGAAACCTCCTCCTTCTGCCTTTCAGGCCCGATTTCCCGCCAACCACTCGGGGCGACCTCGGGTGCCTCGCTGAAGACACAGCCAAGCTCCCAACCGCTCCAGAGCGGCCAAGTGCTCCCCTCTGCTACACCCACTCCAGCTGCACCCCCCATCTCCCAACAAGAGCTTCAGGCCAAAATCCTCAGCCTCTTCAATAGTGGCACGGTTGCGGCCAATAGCAGCTCTGCATCTCCCTCAGTCGCTGCCGGAAACACCCAGAACCAGAATTTTTCCACAGCACCGAACAGCCAGCCTCAGCAAAGATCACAGGCCTCTGGCAATCAGCCTCCAAACATTTTGGGACAGGCAGGATCTGCTCGGAACATGGGCCCCAGGCCTGGGGCTCCTTCCCAAGGGCTCTTCGGCCAGCCTTCCAGTCGCCTGGCACCTGCCAGCAACATAGCTAGCCAGAGGCCCGTGTCTTCCACAGGTATCAACTTTGACAATCCAAGTGTACAGAAGGCCCTGGACACCCTGATCCAGAGTGGCCCTGCTCTCTCCCACCTGGTTAGCCAAACCACAGCACAGGTGGGGCGACCCCCGGCACCCATGGGATCTTACCAGAGGCATTACTGAGGCTCGGTCTCTCAACTACTCCCAGCTCCCTCGTCCCTGGCCGCCTCCCACCTATTGCGTTCTAAGTAGAGTTATTTGGAAGATGTTCTCTGCACCTGTCCAGGTCACATCAAGTGTTGTGTTTCTACCACCTGCTCTCTCTTCTGCCCAAGGCTGTGTTGCTTATTCCTTCCAGAGTCAGAGTTTATACGGCATTTGGGGGTGTATCTTTTTTTGTTGTTTTGGGTTTTTGTAGAAAATAAATACTTCTGGGGTCACTTGGGTGGCAGTATAGGTGTCTGGGCTCAGTTTATATTTCATGGGTTTCTCTGGTCTGTCAGCTGGATTGGGGGGGTGGGTAGGAGGGGAAAAAGCCAAGCGCCAGTGTTGGGAATGGCATTTTCATGTCAGTAGCCACTGCCTTTGTCCATTTCCCAGCCTCACACAGGCCGTCCGGAGCTCCAGCTGCTGTGCGCAGCCCCTGTGCAGGGCTGCACAGCAGACTGGGCTTGGCAGGTATGGCGTTGTTGTGCCCCACCTCCCACGTGGCGAGGTCCGTTTGAGGGTTTATAATCCAGCCACTCGAGTCTAGGAGTGTCCGTGGCAGCCACACAAGCAGACACTTTTCTGCTTGACCCAATGTTGTTGGTTTTGGGTTTTCTCATTTTTCTCCTCTTTTGCTTTCATTTCATTGGAAGGTCTCCAATGGACTGAACAGTTCCAGTCACCAGCAATTGAACATGAACTGTGAATCCAGGCCCCAGCCACTCTACCCCCTTAACACATCTGTCAGCCTCTCCCTCTCCAGGGGTAGTTTCATGGAGTCAGTTCTGAGAAGGCAACTCTAGACTCTGGCATTGAACACCCATTTTCTCAGTGATTGTTTTGAGCTTTTGGCTTAAAAATCAATCTCTCTTCTTCATCTGGACTCTTGTTCTGTTTTCTGAGTAGCAGGAGGTAGGGACCATTTTGATGTCAGACTTTTGGTAGCTGGACATATTCTCGATACAGGCGGCTGTTCGTAACTCCTGAGCCAGAGTGAAATTATGGGAGGGAGGACTTCCAGCTGCTGCTCTAGAGGGAGCCAAAGGGAGCTGCCCTCTCCCTAGGGACGGTGCTCACTAGAGCCCTGTGGATCGCAGTCTCCAGGGGCCCCTAGCAGGGGCGCAGGAGAGCGGTAACCTCCGCTGAGTCCCTGTCTGTGGCTGAGCAAACAGTGGTTCCAAAAACTCAAGGTCCCCAGATGGCAGCGTTTTATGTTCTGACCTGTTTGTGTTCTATAGTGTTTTTCCCTCTTTGGAACACCTGTGTTGTTAATAAGATGAGATGATTACTTTTTAATTAAAATGAAAAAGGAAAAGCTGTGTCATCTTTTTTGAGTGTCACTATACCTGCAGGACCTCTTTTGGGGCACTTTCAGTCTGCTGTGAGGCCTGCCCGCTCTCGCCCTCCACCTGTGCTCAGGCCGCAAAACCTCTTTCAGCCCTAGCTTCTCTTCAGCGCACCTTGTCAGAAGCTTGAGTAACGGTTCGGAACAGGCGCCTGCTGGCTGATGACAATGCTGTGTTGAACCCCCTTGTCAGAATAGACTGTCGGCATGCCAGCAGGCTTGTCCTCTCTATGACAGGAAAACAGGACCATGAGGAGGCCCTGTCTGGCCACTGGCCCGGGAGTGAGGCACTCGCCTGTTTGGGTTTCATCTCAGCTGCCACCCTCTGTCCTGCCTGTCGTGCAGGGAGTTGGCAGAACTGTGGGTTACAGGAGCTGAGGGGGCATTTAGTAGCAGCCGGCCCCGGCCCCGGCCCCGGCCCCGGCCCCGTCAGGAAATTTGGGGTGGGTGTGGTCAAGTGACAGGCACAAGGCCATTTTGATGAGGGACCAAAATCTGACTAGTCGGCACTCACTGCCTCACAGGAGGTGTTGGTGCACTGTTCTCCCCTAGTCACCTGCTACCGGCTCCTTTGTCCCTCTAAGGGCAGGGTCCCAAAACTGTCAGCACCTTAATGAAGCAACCAGACTGGGAGGTTCAGCCCATCCTTCTATCAGTGAAGGTTGGGGTTTCTTTTTCCTTTTGTTTTTTGAATTTTATTTATTTTTAGAGAGAGGGGAAGGGACCTGGCCCATGCCCTGAGTGCCCTGACCCGGGATCGAACCAGCAGCCTTTCAGTTCGCAGGCTGGCACTCAGTCCACTGAGCCACAGCAGCCACGGCAAAGGTCAGTGTTTCTGATGGGAGTCTAGGGCCCTCCTGGTGAGCTACATCGTGACCCTTTTCCCACCTACGAATTTTCCCCCTTCGTGTGTCCAAACAGCACCTCTCAGGCCATGAAGGGTATAATAAAATTATTTTTATTGCATTTTGTGCAGACGGGGGTCTAAAAAATTAATACAGTAAAAGCTGTAAAGCATTAAATGGGAGCATTCAACAATAAAGGGAAGAACCAACCCTCCTTATATTGGCACAAGAAACACAAGATCGGTACTGAGGCAGAATGCGGCATACTGAAACACTGGAAATCAAAGGCAGGCCTAATAATAGTAATAAATACTCTTGATTTGGTTTGCAACCTCTTCTATTTACAAGGGTTTTCAACTTCATTGCATTGCCCTGCACGTAGATCATCTGAAACAAAAGCAACACTAGTTATCGCTACAAGGCTATTGAAATATTGCACTCAGAATAAAAGTCACTTGGATGGACATGAAACATCTAGCTACAATGATTATAAAGATGATTTGATGAGTGACGTGGTAACATAACAAATATTGCACGTGTAGCACAGAAAACTTGGGTTTTTGTTGTGGGATGTTTTGTTTTCATCAACGGAAACTGCTCTTGCCAACCAGACAGTCTGGGCCCAGATAGTGCAACTTTGGTTCCCGAGTTGGTGTTGACCCAGCCCCTCCCCTCTCTGCCCACAACTCCAGCCTGAATGCCTGGGCCCCCAGAGGGCCAGGCGGGGCTGTGACTCTCAGAGGTCTTCGGGAGGAAGGGGGTCAAGGGGGCTGGTGGCAAACGTCTCCAGCTTTCTGATCACTACCTGGAAGAGTCTGCCCAGCCCCTCGTTAAATCTCAGGTGGGCCTTGGCCTAACTGGCAAACACCCAGCCCTAGCCCCAGCCACATTTGACCCAGTCTAGATGGCACCAGCTCCAGTTCTCTGCCTTGGGCTCAAGGGAAAGGAGGTGGTGAGGTCAGGAGTACCTAGTAGTCCCAGCTTTGAGAGGTGGGCAGGATGCCTAACTAGGTGTGAAGGGCAGGGCCCTGGGGCTGGAGGTACTGTATGTACCCAGTCAGTCCCAGAGGGCACTGGAAGGAGCATGCAGTGCCTGTCCCCCTTAGTAATGTGCCCTGGGGGAAAGGAACCCGGCCAATGCGCCTTCTCCAGGGATTAGAGGGCGCCTCTGGCGGGACTGGTGGAGCAGAAGCGCCAAGGACTGGAGTTGGAGGAGCCAAAGGCCTTGGCTCCTAGTTGGAGGAGGGCAGAGAGGTGCTAAGAACAAAGCACATGGCGACTCCAGCCCTCCCCCAGGCCCAGGTGCCTGGGAGACGCAGCTAGAGGCCGCTGCTAAGCAGCGAGGGCCCGCCGTAGGACGAAGAGAGGGTGGCTGGGTCCTCTAGGCTGGAGCTGCCTGATGGGAAGAGGGGAGGGAACGTCAGGGGCAGCGCGGGGGGCCTCCCCGGTGGGTAGGGCACCTCCACCGAAATCTCCCCCTCTGCCCTCACCGTCCCAGACAGGAAACGCCGGGGAGGGGACGCCCTCCAGCTCCCTGATTGCAGTCTTTGGCGAGGAGCCATGGGATAGGGGGAGCAGCCGACGGAAGAGAGGCGCCTGCTCCCCCAGCGAAGGCACCGGGCGGGGCTCCCTGGGTGGGGCGAGACCTCGCTCCCGCTCTCCCCCCCGGGGAGCGCCCCGCCCCGTCTGGCCCCAGCTTGCATAAGAGCCGAGGAGCGGCTGCGGGCATCTCCGCAGCCGCAGTGGAAGCTCACGTCCTCCGGGAGGCGAGTCCAGGGAGAGCTGGACGCACGTCTCACCTCCTCTCCGAAAAGAACTAGAGGGAAGGATCGGAAGCCAAGGGCACACAGAAAGGGCGAGGAGGCGAGAGCGGGGCGGGGTGCCGAGGGCGCAGGACCAGGGCTCCCGCCTGGGCCTGAACACTTTTGCTAACTCTCGGACGTCCAGGAACACCCAGCCTCCCGAGGCCGCCGCCGCCCCCGGGCGCCCCGCGGGAGCTCGACAGTGGCGAGAGAAGTCCGTTGCGCTTCTAGTCACGGAAATATGGGGACGTTAAAAATACACGCGATGTCTCCTGTACACTATGTATAGGCTCGGCCGGCCCACGCCCGGAGGCTCGGCGCAGAAGGCCGAGTGCGCCGCCCCACTCCGCGCTCGCCCGGCCGCCGGGAGCCGGGAGCAGCGCCAGTGGAGCGAGGCCGGCCGGGGCGGGGCGTTGGAAGAGGAGAAGGGGCCACGCGGGCTACCTGGGGGTCCTCAAAGCCCCAGCTCCTCTCCGTGCCTGCTCCCAACCTTTATTGCAGCGTCTCCGCCGGTGGGGCGAGGCTCGGCTTAAAAAAGGGCAGTGCAGCCGGCAGAGCGGCGCGCCGACGAGGCTCTGGTCTCCACGTGGGAACGGTCCCCTCCGAGTCAACCCCAACGGACGTGGCCTCCGGACTTCAGGCAGCGGGGAAGGGGGCCAGGGGCGCGGGCACAGGGTCTGTATGTAAACGGTGACAGCGGCGGGGGGCGCGGCGAGGGCTCCGGGGCCGCGGGCCGGGCGCGCTCGGGCCCGGGTGGCAGGTCCTGGCTCTCAGGAGTAGATGGTGATGACTTCGCGGCCGCCGCCGCGTACCAGCATCACCCGGTCCAGGTGCTCGGTGAGGACCTCGAGGAACTCCATGTCTGAGCGCCGGTTAAGGAGAAAGACCCTTTCCTTTTCCCTCTGGATAGAATTTGGTCGCGTAGGGCCACCGGGGAACGCTGGGCCCGCGTCCCTGTCCGAGGTGCTGATCCTGAAGCCAGACTGGCGCGGCTCTTGCATCTCAGGGCGAGGACCCAGGTTCCCTGTCGTCCACCTCCCACTTCCCCCCCATTTTAAGTCCAGGATACAATTCTCGTCCCCGTTGCGGTTGCGGGGAGGCCCAGGCATGTTAAGCAAAACGAGCTTGGCGTCCCGAGATTTCTCCACAATGACCTCGTTCAGCCGCACGGCAGTGTGCATGCGCCGCACGTTGGACTGGTTCCTGCGGGAGGAAAGTGGGGGGCAGGGTGAGTGAGCCTGGGAGGGAGGAGAGCCGGATCAAGGCACAGGGGGCCCCTGGGACGTTCTCGCAAGCCAGGGACCACCAAACCCAGACCTCTCCAAGCTGGGCTATTCAGGGACCCCAGAGGGCAGGAACACGAATTGAGGATTCCTGACAGAGGGAGGAGCGCAGGGACCCTGGCCAACCCAGAGAAGAGAAGAGAAGAGGACGATCGGAAGCACTCACAAGTTCTCCCACTCCCTTCAGGAAGCACCAGAAGCAAAGAGGAAGAAAAGAGAGTGGTCAGAAAATGCAGGAGAGGCTAGGGACTCAGTCACCATCATCCGCTCTGACTGCACACGGGTCCTGCTCTCCCAGCCTCCCAGCATGCACCTCTCCAGGGCCTGCACCTGGGAGTTCTGACCCTTAGCCATCAGGCCCAACGTCTTCAGGTGGGGAGACCAAGACACGGTGTGGGCTGGGTCTGCCAACTACCAGGACCCATGCTGCTCGTTTGCTCTGCCATGAGAAGCAAAGACCCTGAAGATTCTCCCCAGGCCCTGTAGGTTCACCCCAAACCCCAGCCCTTAGCCCCCAGACCCGTACGGCTTCATGCTGAAGAAGTCCTTGATGCCCTCGGAGGAGACAGGACTGGGGCCCTTATTCTTCTCTGCCACAGACTTGTCCTTGGTCCAGGTGAGATGCACCTTCTCAGGGTCTGCCTCCCCCTCCCCCTCAGGCCCCTCCCCTGGGGATGGTGAGCTGCTAGGGCAGCTGGGAGCGCTCTGGTCATGAATCAGCTGCACCTAAGGGATGAACAAAGGGACAGCACATGACTCCTTTGGAGGCCAAAGGTTCTGCTCCCCCTGGCTGGGGCCAAACCACCCAGCCGCACACCTCCTCTTCTGGCTTCTCCTCACTGTCACCAGCCGACTCTTCCGGGACATTGAGGCGGAGCCGAGTGTTGGCTGGATTCTTTCTCCGGATTGAGCCACGAGACTCATCTGTGATACTCTGGATCTAGAGAGTGACAAAGGTTGGTGCCAGCTGTGCCGTGAGTTACCACCCATGCCCTGCAAAAAGCTACCACCAGAGTGGACGTTCAGCCTGGACGCACACCTTCAGGAAGTGAACCAGTGTTAAAACACTGCGATGCTTCCACACCACATAGCTAATGCCCCACTGACCTGGCCACTCCAACGCCCCTCCAGAGCCCCTGACCTCCCCACCATCCAGCAACCAAAGGGTTAACACCTGGCCCTGCAGGGCCCCACCTTAGCACCATGGCCCAGTGTCAGTTCCGATTGGCCTGTGCACATGTTCAGTTTTTACTATTGCCCCTGGGTAACATCCTTGGTGGGTCCCTCCTTCCCAGCTCAGAGGGGTACCCATCACTCATTCCCCTGAGGATCCTTCAACCACTACCTGAGAAATTCATTATCCACACCTGGAGACCAATCCACTATGGTGTGTCACCCTCACCTATAGCTGGGATCTTCCACCCATTCCCCAGGCAACCTGTCACCCACTTCTGAGAGCTTTCCTCTCCTCAGCCCCTCAGTACCATCGTTCATTTCCCCAAGGATCCTACCCCCTGGGGCGAGACTTTCATCCAGACTCCAAGGGACTATTGCTTCCTTATTATCCCCACCTGGGGGATCTTACACCCATACCCCATAGGAGGCTTATCATTGTTACCCCTGAGTAGCCATCCACCATACCCTAAGTATCTATCCGTTACCCACTCTCTGAGCATCTGTCACATGATCCCTT
Organism: Macrotus californicus; assembly: GCA_007922815.1. Taxonomy (NCBI): domain Eukaryota; kingdom Metazoa; phylum Chordata; class Mammalia; order Chiroptera; family Phyllostomidae; genus Macrotus; species Macrotus californicus. Next base: position 27,804 of record VMDR010002693.1, read on the forward strand.
GTCCCCCACATTGGCAGCCTGTCCATCATCCATATGTATTTAGGACCCACTATTCTCCCTTGCACCCCAGAAGTCACACACACAGGAAAAAGCCTGTCGCCCATGCCCCTCTGCATCCCAGCTGAAAGGCTCGGTAGGTGAGCTGCCGTGTGTAACCCCGCTGCTGGGGAGCCCAGTGATGGGAAGAATAAGGGAGATGAGTAATGCTCTAGATGAAGTGTGCCAGCCCTGGGCCATCCCAAACCAGTGCAGACGCAGAGCTGGCAGCAGCTTCAGGCTCTGACAGCCAAGCCAGGCCAACCTCACCTCCCGCTCCCGCTCATTCTTGGTTAAATGCATCTGTTTGAGGATCTGGGAACGCTGCTCCATCACCAAAGTCTTCTCGTAGGTGTAAGCCGAAATGTCGCTCTCATGCTGTGGGCAGGTGGGGGGGGCGGGGGGGGCGAGGGAGGAAAGCATGAGCTGTGAGCTCAGGTGCAAGGCCAAGGGAAGGGAGGCAGGCCCCCTCCCTTCCGCCAGCCTCAGACTTCCCTATCCAATGACCTAGTTTAATCGATTGTTGTGGGAGGCGAGGATGATGCTCCTTGAAGGCAGTACAGCTTAGTCCTGTCCTCAGCCCAGCACAGGACCAGGCATGTGAACCGGCGAAATGAATGAATGAGTGGATTAATTAATTACCTGGGTGAATGGAAAAGGGGAAGAAATAAAAAAGGAACAAAGGGATGAATGAATCCATACATGAATGAATGGATGGGTGAATGAGTGAATAAATTAATAGATATATGGGTAGGTTAATGAATTGATGGATAAATAAATGAGGGGAATGGATGGATGAGAGGCTGCATAGTGTAATCCGAGAGCCAGCTGCCTGGGTTTGAATCCTGGCTCTGCCACTTAGTGAGCATGGCTGGGCCAGTGACTTAACCTTCTGGTGCCTCAACTGTCTAATCTGTAAAATGGAAATGCTGATTATTGTATCTGTATCTCATTGGTTGCTATGAGAACCAATATATGTAAAGAACATAGAAGAATGCCTCGCATACCCTGAGCACCATTACACATGGCTGTTCTTATAAAGGAGAGGGGAATGGATGGATGGATCGATGGACAGATAAACTCTTAGGTGAATATGTGACAGGCTAAGAAGTGGATGGGGGAAGGGATCGCATTATAAGCTGATGGTTGTTGGGGTTGCCCTAACTGGTGCAGGGCCAAGAGGAAAGAGGGCCCGGTGGGTGGGACACCAAAACTTCAGGGCTGACTGCTGGGGACTCACCATCTCCACCACCTCAACCTCCGCAGTGATACGTAAATGGTACAGAAATGTGGTCAGGTCCTTCTTCATCTGGATGCTATTGTCATCCATCTGGGCCACAGTGAAGATGCGCATCTTGCACTTCCGCCAGACCTGGGGGCGGGGGCGGGGGATGAAGGGGACGCAGAGAGGTCCAGCCCAGATGTAGTGAGGAGACCCAGGGCCAGAACCTAGAGAGAACCCTGTCCCTCACCCTTCCCACCCACCTCGCCACACATACATGCAGACCCGAATCCTCTATCTCAGCGGCCACTCCCTACAAAAACTCCCCTGCTTAGGTGAGGGTCCCCCATTAAAGTATCACTTGCTTGGGTTAAGCATTGCTCTCCTTTACAATGCAAGGACACCTGCAAGGGAGACACAGTCAGTTCCTAACATCTCAGAACAAAGGAGGCGATCATATATATCCCTTTCCCAGGAGCTCACACGGAGGCTGGGCCTGGCTGGAGCCCACAGGCCTCACTCACGGCCGTGCACGCGCACACACGTACATGCACGCGTACTCACCTTGTGGTGCCGCAGCAGGAAGGGCAGCAGCATGAGCATGCCCCCATCGTGCACAATCCACCAGACATCGATGCTGCCCTCGGAGAAGCGCTCAGGGTTCCCCGGAAACATGCACACGTTCTTGGTGACCAGCAGGGCCAGATGACCAGCTGTGGTTTCCCGGACCAGCTCTAGGAGAGGCCAAGGAGAGGGCCAGATGGGAAAACAGTGACCCTGGTCACCTCCGGCACCCAGTGGCAGCCACAGGGGCTCCCAGCACCCAGCACCTGCCCCACCCCACCCCACCTCGAATGGGCCATCGGCTGAGTAATCAGAAAACCAGCAACCCCCTGGACCACATCATTTACTTGCTGTTCGGACTGGGGAAAGCCTCTCAACCTCTCTGGGCCTCAGTTTCCTTGCCTGCCCTTTCTGATTATTAAGAACGCTGCCATGCATGGCCTCATTTAACACTCCCAAACACCTTGTAACTATGATCTACCTATAAAGGAGGCAGAATAGCCTGGAGTTAATGGCGCAGCCTCTTGGTTTACCAGCTATGACCTGGAGCAAACCCCTTCATCTCTCCGTGTCTGCTTCACACCCATGAAACGGAGAGAGCAATGCCTGGCCCTCACAGGACTGCTGAGAGAATCAGAGTCTTAGAGGAAGCCTCAACTTGTCCTGGACACAGAACAGTCTGTAAAGGTTAGTTATTGTATTGCTATTACCAAGGACTCTTGCCCTGGCTGGTGTGGCTCAATGGATAGAGTACCAAGGGCTCTGATGCTCAGAGAGGATGAGTCGCTCACAAATAGTCACAAAGCTAGGAAGGCCCAGGCAGTGATATTTAGACCCAGGCCTCTCCAACTTCAAAGCTCTTCCCACTGCCCCGCACTGTCTTCTGCCCAGGGTCATGGGCCCTGCAGGAGTGAAGACTGTCTCCACACGAGAGTCCCCAGCACCTAGCCCAGTGCCTGGCGCATGGCCGGCTTCAAATACTGTCAACTACCTGAGTACACCGAATCCACATTGGTCATGCCTGGGAACCTACCCCGGGCCCAAAGAAAGAGAACCCACAGGCTTCCACCCACCCACCACTGCCCCCGCCCTCCTCTGCCCTCAGCCCACGCAGCTTTACCAATGAAGTTCCTCCACGTCTGGTGGTCTTCCTTCTGCCGCCAGTTGCGGGGCCAGCCGACGAGCACAGTGTTGTGTTGCAGACCCCCGAGGCCCCCAGACTGAATCAGGTGGGACATGCCATCACGCAGGTTAGAGGAGATCACCACCTGGCAGAATCCTTTCACTTTCTCTGCCTCCATCAGGCGCCGGATGGACTGGGGTGGTGGGGGGGACATCAGATAAGGGCCAGCCTCAGGCCCCCCTGGCCCCGCCGGGCCCCTTGCAGCCTCCCTTCCCCCATCGTCCCGATCTTCCCGAAGCTCAGCTCTGATCATGTCAGCCTCTGGCACGAGAGTTGTGCATGGCCCCCCATTACCTACGGCCCCCATTCCTTGTTGATCGATCAAAGCTCTTGTTGACCGAACCCCATGCCTCCCACCACCTGCCATTGCTCACACAGTACACTGCGAGCTCTCCACCCAGACCCCTGCCCCACCACCTGGCTCAAGTCAGATTCACTTTCTTCAGATACCACCCCCACCCAGGCCAGAGTAAAACTGAGCTTCTCTGCACAGCCAATTTGCTCGACAATGTTTAAAAGTTAGCATAATGATATGCATTTTAAATGCACATTCAATCTGCACTGGGAGGAAAGTTTTATTTCATTTTACAGATGAAGAAATTGAGGTTCAGAGAAATAAAGACTCGCTTAAGGCCGTTCAGCTAATGGATGCCATCATAGGGGTCTGACCCCATCCCCCACACTCTTACCCACTACCCGATGTCAAATAGACAGGCTTCATTTTCTACCTCTGCCTCCTTCTGCTGTGTGACCTTGGGAAAAATCGCCTAACCTTTATGAGCCTCAGTTTTCTCATCTGTCAAATGGGGCTTGTGATAGCTACATCCTTCAGGAATAGGGAGAATGACATAGGGAGAGGCTGGGATTGGGCCTTATACATCTCCATCTCCCCCATGCCCAGCCCGGTGCCTGGTGCACAGCATATTCTCAGTCACTGAACATTGAATCAAACTAACCACTGCAGGCCTCCAGCTCTGGGCCCTGACAGATTGGTGTGAACGGCCCAGTGAGGCAGAAACAGCAACTGTCACAAGCCATTAGGGGTGCCCCCCCACAGCTTACTTTGCCTCCCTCCCTCAGACTCCCTTTGCTGGTCATAGTCAGAGGGGAGAGAGTCCTGAATCGCAAACAGAACCCACTTCCTCTGCCACCCACCACGACCCGACACCTGTTAGCGCCTCTGAGTGCCCCAGCCCATGCTGGCTCTGTACGCTGCTCCGTGGACATAGACCAGTGGATGGGGACAAGAGCAAGTAGCATGGAGCCAGGGACCCTGGTTCAAATCCTGACTATGCTTCCAGCCAGCTTTGTGACTTTCAGCAGGTTGCTTTCCTTCTGCGTGCCAGCTTCTTCCTGTTCCAAATGTGGATACTCACCCTGCTGACTCCACTTGGCGAGGGGATAGAAAGAATCCATGGATGTGAAAACACTTTGAAAGGTTTAACTTTGGAAGGAAGTAGGCTGGAGTAGGAGTCAAGCAGTTCTAATTTGAGTCTGTTTGCTGCCTTTGGATAAGTGGCCTGACTTCTCTCAGCCTCAGTTTCCTTACCCATAAAATGCACCCTTCTAGCTCTGACGGTCTTTGGTCCTGTGAGTTGGTTTCTGAGGAACTCACCCCCTGAACCTTTAGACCCTTCTTCTAAGGAGGAGGACAGCAAAGTCTGAGCCCCCACTGATCCCAAAGGCGGGCAGGATGGAAAATGTAAAGAGGCAAGGACTGTCTTCCTGAGTACCCTGTCTTTCCTCCCTCCCCACCAGGGCCTCCACTCACCTCCTCTGCCCGCTGAGCCTGGGGATGGTTGTCCAGAAAGGTGCCCTCAAGGACAGAGCCCACAATGGTCAGGCCTTTCCCTGCTTTGAGCTGGGAGGTCAACGAGAGCAGCTGTGGGTGTACCACATTCTGGTCTTGGTCCACACGCACCAGCACCAGCAGCTGTGGCCTGAAGAAGGAAGGTCACATGATCCATCCACCACCCACCCAATCACTACCCACCATAAACCCATACACCTATTACCATACACCAGTGAGTTCACTAACCATCTGTCCTCTGTAGCCCCATCCACCTCTATCCCCTCCACGCACCCATCCACCCACCTAAACATCCATCCATCTACTTTCTTGAATATCAATCCATCTAATCATCTACCCACCCATCTATCTCTCCATCTGCCTCTCATCCATCCATCCATCTGTCCAACCACCCATCCATCTATTTTATCCTTTAGCCACCCATTTATATCTGTATTAATTTACCTACACATGCATTATTCACTTAATTACCATACATCAACCTACCACTATCCATTCACAAATCTATCTATGCACCCAACCACCCTCCCATATATGAGGGAGGAACCCCCCCAAAACCAGAGTTATCTTGTGGAGAGGGTCCCCTTATAGTCCAGACTTCCCCTGATAGGTGTGTGTTCTAGGAACCCATCTGTATCAGTGCACCAGCTGGCATTGTTGTGAGAGGCTGCGTTTGGCTTCAGTGATTTTTTTTATTTTAAGACTTTCAACGTGATTGCCCATTTCGCGGTGGGCATTTACGAGCCTACCCACGCCACGCTGAGTATTCAGCAGTTTTCAACCAAAAACAGCGTGACCCCCGTGCCCCACCCTCCCTGTTCACCCGATCTCTCCCAAAGCAACTTTTTTTTTTGTTTCCCCAGATAAGAAAAGTCCTCAAAGGGAAACACTTTGCTGATATGGAAGAGGAGAAACAAAAAATGGCAGAAGCACTAAAAAGCGTTGAAATCCACGAATTCAAGAACCATTCTGAGTAGTGGAAAAAACACCTCAGTGGATGTGTTGCATCCAATGGAGAGTACTTTGAAGGAGACTAAAGTTAAAACGTGTAAGAATAAATACACATTTTTTAAATAAATTCTGGAATTGTGGGGTTCCCCCTCATATGTGTATGTATACTTAGGTATATACACTCAGCCATCTACCTATCCATCTACCCATTCAGCCATCCAAACACCCATCAGTTTAGTAGCATTCGCTAAGCCTCCTCTCTGGGCTAGACCCTGTGCTAAGTATTGGAGAATTCACAGACAAAGAATGCACCGGCCTGGGCTGCGGAAGCCCCAGTTTGGCAGAATCCCCAAGAGTTCCAGGTTTTGCTCTTGGCGAAGTGAGCCTGAGGGAGGTGCATGAGGGACACGGCTTGCAGAGCAGTCAGTCAGCACCCTGGCCGAGGGGCAGGAGGCGGAGATGCAGACTCCCATTCTGCCTTCCACGACCTCTGAGGCCCTCTCTGCCCCTGACTTTCATATGGATAAGGCGGAGGGATTGTAGGAATCTAGAGATTTCTGAAAGGCCCTATAGCTCTCCAGGTGGATGATTCCGTCTCTCCCAGAGCACATGCTACCTGATACTATGCTCCTTTGTCTCCGTGTACCTTCTCCATGGAACTGGGAGCTCACTACATCCCCAGAGAACCAGAGAGGGCTTGTCTTGTATCATGCATTCATACATTTTTAAAAAATAAATAATGGGCCCTGGCTGGTGTGGCTCAGTGGATTGAGCGCCAGCCTGTGAACCAAAGGGTCACAGGTTCGATTCCCAGTCAGGGCACCTGCCTGGGTTGCAGGCCAGGTTGGGACCCCAGTAGGGAGTGCATGAGAGACAACCACACATGGATGTTTCTGTCCCTCTCTTTCTCCTTCCCTTCCCCCCTCTCTAAAAAGAAATAAATAAAATAGTTAACATAAATAAATAAGTAATAGAATAAATGAATGGATGAATGGATGGATGGATGGATGGATGGATGGTCAGGAGGCTGGCATGGGAGTAGATCTGGGAGGACAAATGTCAGGAACTAGGCCCAGGCTGGGTGCTGTAGGTGGGAAGGTTTCAGACGAGGCTGAGCTGAGGAGGATGAGGTCAAGGACACACGGTTTTGGCGAGAGCACCGAACAGCAGAACAAAGCAGGTGAGGTAGGTCCCGCCCTGCTCCCTCTCCCCCAACCCCCAGCCTTCGCACACCTGCTCCCACCGCTCACCTCCAGTTCTTGGTGTGCGGGGGCCCTTCCTCCAGGCGTAAGAGGGCATAGCGAGCAGCGCTGAGAGACAAGCCTCGGATCCCGTCGCCCCACTCCTTCTCCGCCCTGGGGGCCAGACAGGGGGGCATAGGAGGGCAGAAAGCCCGGAGTGTCAGAGAGGGCCATCCACACTGAAGTGGCCAGTCCCCAGGGCAAAGCCATTTACTGCAGGCTCAGAAAGGACATGCATGTCGCTCCTGCCACCTCCATGTCTCAAAGCTTCAGCCCCTCCTTCTGCTCCTGTCCCCTGTCTCCCCATCTTGCCCCAGATCACCGCTCCTCCACTCTATGCGCACTTCCTGACCCATCCTCCCAGCCCCTAACCACCTATCACCAGCACCCCTGGCCCCTGTGGACCCCTCTCCTCCCTCAGTCCCTCCAAGCCCTCCAGCTGCCTGCACTCACCCGCGGTACTCGATATACTTGTAGATAAGCCCAGCGATGAGCATGGCCACCAGGGCGTAGTACCAGGAGCAGATGAACATGAGGGCCAGGCAGAGACTCATGCCCAGGAAGGAGAGTGTCCTGGACAATGGGAGGGAGAGCCAGCCTCTAAGCCCTGATAGGGCTGTCACTGGTGCCAAGGCTCAGACAGCATGACTTGGGTGGGGGCAGGGCCCGGGCATGCCCAGGAGACTATGAGCAGATCTAGGGGAACTCATGTCATCATCCCCATGAGCACCAGGGGGATATGCAACTTTCTGAGTGAATGAGCAGCCACAGACAGGCACCTCCCCATGTCCCACCCAACTCCGAGTCACCACCCCTCCTGGTCCCAGCGCCTTAGACGCTGCCAGACCATCTTGCCAGATGGGCTCAGAGGCAGGGTTCTCTGGGGGAGAGTCAGAGGTAGGAATGCCCAGGAAGAGTGTGCCCCCAGGGAGAGGCAGCTGGCAAGGCAGGGGCACTGAGGTGGGAGTCGGGCAGCCTGGGCTCTAGGCCAGATAGGCCAAAGTCTTGCGGAGAGGCCTTGGGCCAGTCCCTTCCCCAGTTTAAGCCTCTGTTTCCTTTCAGTAGAACAGGCCTAATCATTCCTGCCCTGTCTGTCTCATCAGCCTATTGTGAGGATGAAGAGCCTTAAAACAAAGACATCAGAAGAACCCCAGCCTCCATGTAACGAGCATCTTCTGGGCCCTGTAATGCTCACAAGGGGCCTGTGAGGTGAGGACGGTGTTCACCCCACTTCACAGCTAAGGAAGCTGTTCCCTCATCCAGACGGTACACTGGTGAGCATTACACACAGGGAGAGATGATTGCTGAGACCACTTATCTTATTATTTGTGTTATATTATTATTTGTGATTATAAGGAAAGCCTGTCTAGTACCTTGCTGGTGCTGGCTGGGCTACAAAACTAGAGTTTGGGACCCTTAGCTCTGGCGGGGGGGGCTAGGAAGAGGTGGGCCCTGGGGTGGGAGTGAGGGGAGGGGTTGGTGCAGTGGGCAGCAGGAACAGGGCATCTACCAGTGGTAATAGCGAAAGCGTGGCCTCCAGTTGGGCGTCCTCAGCAGTGTCTGTACTGCACAGGCCAGGTTCACGAACATGTAACACATCAGGAAGAACCTGGAACACAGGAAGGCCCGGGAGAGACAGATGCAAGGAGGGGCAGAAACAGAAAGAGAAACACAGGGGAGGAAAGAGAGAAAAGGGAAAAGAGACTGGGGAGGGGAGGTGGTCAGATCACGTTCTGGTGCTTAGGGAGGGGTTCAAAGGCCAAATCCCCTCACAACATGCCCTGACATGTGTGGGGATAAAGCTCTTTATAACAAAGGATGGGTTTCTATGGCAGTGGGGAGACTCTGGGGCTACTGAAGTGTCTGGGTGGGCTGCCCAGGGACACAGAGGCAGGATCCAGGTCAAGAGACCCCAGAGCCAGTGGGGAGGGCAAGAGGCCAGCACGCACATAGAGAGGATGGGGGCGACCTCATCGAGGGATGCAATGAGGATGCCGATCTCGCAGATGCAGGCGGTCAGAAGCAAGGCCCAGGTCGGCTCTCCGTTGGCTTTGCCGTGGCCAAAGACCTGAGGACAAGCAACCGTCATGGGAGCCTGAGACCTTAAGGACTTCTTGTGTCTCCTCCAGTCTTGGGGACCAGGGCAGTAGAGGCAGGGGTTGGCTAACTAATGAGGAGGGAGGGAGAGGATGATGCATTCTCATCTTTTAGCAGTACCCAAGGGGATACCACGCTGTTGCCATATTTCACCCATGCTGACATTGGTACCCAAGTGCAATGAAGTTCAAATGCTCCCTTAAGGGGAAAAATGGGGACAGATGGGCCAGGAGCTACAGGAGGCCAGCAAGTGGCCATGACTGTGTGCCATAAATCCTTTTTCCTCTTTAGCATCGTGGAGAGAGCTGCCCCTTTCTTGCCCTTTGGCTGCCTCCTTGAGTCCCTGCCTGATCACTAGGCCAAAAGAGGACCATTTATTTTTCCCCTAAAAGCAGACAACTCTGTCCAAAAAGATGGCTTTGACTGTGGGCCAAATCCCAAAGAAGGCATAACCAATCTTCTTAGTAGCACAGAGCAGAAGGGCCCCAGAAGGCAGACGGGGCTTGCTGTGGCCCTGACTCACCAGGTAGCCTCTCTGGGCAGGGGTCTGGCTGGCTGGTACAGGGGTGAACTGTTTTCCCCACACTTTCCCCCCACTGACCTGCAGAAAGGGCACTATGCCATCCCGGGAGATGGCCTGCAGCAGGCGTGGGGCGCCTGTGAGACTCTGCAGCCCCGCACCACAGGTAGAGAAGAAGGATCCAATGACAATCACCCAGGGGGATGGCCAGGCCAGTGTGCCCACCACCAGGTTGCCATTCACAGCTTCACCAAACCTGAAATGAAGCAGCAAAGGGACAGAAGATGCTGGGTGAGCAATGCCACCTGGATTTCCAAGGCAGGCCTCCCACACCAAGTTAAGGACCAACTGTGTGCCCACCACAGAGCCGGGTCTGTAGTAGCAAATGGAGAGAGGAAGCCCATAATGTCCTGGGCACTTTTTGGCTGCATGACCTTGGGCAAGTTATTTAACCTCTCCTTACCTCACTTCCCTCACCGATGAGACAAGAATCATTATAAACCCATCTCATACGCCAGGTGGGAGGATAAAGAGAAATGAATGTGTGAAATGCTTAGCACACTGCCTGGAACATGGTAGCAACAGTGAGTCTAGTAAATGGGCAGTCGTGCAATGTTATGTTGTCCTGGGAAAATCCCTTAACCTGTTAGAGCCTCAGGGTCTCAGGGTCTCCATTGGAAAAGGGAGGGTTCTAGCTTCCTCATTCAATGACAGCAAGTGATGTGAGAATCAAAGAAAAGCATTTTCTAACAATGACACTGTCTGAAAATGGAAAACGCTGCCTCCGGAGGTAGAGAGAGCCCTGTCCCTGAAGTGTACAAGCAGCGGCATGCTTGGAGGGGCGGCTGCTGAAGCACTTCAAGGATCAGATGCTGGATTACACTGGATGACCTGCTGGATCCCTTGCAATCCTGTGGGAGGTCCCTGGTTGAATAAAATGAGATAAGTGGAGGTAGAGTTGCCCTGAAAGCTAATTGGTGTAACATATGCTAATGATCCATTTGACCAGGTCACTCTTCTGCTTAAAACCCTTCAGAGTTTCTTCCATTTTTTAATAAACTAGAGCTCCAATTTCCTGGTACCAACTGGCTCCAGCCTAGGTCTCCAGCCTCATGTCCTCCATCCCCCACCTTACAGAAGCCAGTATGGGAATGAAGAAACTAGCTCCTGGCATAGGGCCGCCTACCTCACCCTCCGGGGGTGTAGGCGCACGCCCTTCAGAAGGGGGTGCTCCAGAAGCTCTAACTGCTTATAGCTACGAGCACCTGCGTGTGCACAAGCACACACACAGCTGTTTCTCTCCCCCACCTTTATTCATGCTGTTCCCACTGCCTGGAATGCCCCTCCCTGCCATAGGCACCTAAGTAATCTCTCCCCGACACTTAACTTGGGAAGCATAAAAGAGAAATGTGTATAAGGCATTTCTAGCATCACCTCCTCCTCCACCACCCCATCATCTGAGGCCTGGACCGAAGCCTCCATAGCCCGGGGGCCTTGTTTCATCACCACCCTACTGCTCTACATCCCAGGTCTGTGGAAAGTACAGTGGTTACAACCCCCAAAGAGCTCCTTCAGGGCAAAAACTGTGGATTATTTATCTTTATTCTCCACAGAACCCTGGACAGTGACCAACACATCCAGAAAATACGCGATGATTTCATAGACTTTAAAGAAAAAAAAGTGTCATCATCCTAAAGGAAATGAGATGCCATTCAAGCTTCTTGAGCTGGAGTGATATAAAAGAGATGGAATATAAGAAGCTGAGTTGGCAGGCGTTTCACCTTGACCTCCATTCCACAGGGTCCCTTGAACAGGTTCGGCACCTATGTCGGGTCTGTTTCCCAGAATTTGGCCCCCTGTGCCCACCCCCCAGAGCAGGATCAGCCCTGATTCCCTTACTTACTTGTCCCTCAGGACGACCCCCTCAATGCAGGCCCCGAACAAAACAACGGAGCTGATGTCTGCAGCAGCGGATGAAGGAGAATTCCCAGCGTGGTGTCCCTCTTCATCACCACCCTCCCGAGCCAGCAGGTGAGGCAGCGGCTGCCCCCTCTCTAGCCCTCCCTGTCCATGGTGGTCCCACCCCAGCAGTACAGGATACAGACAGCGGAGGTGGTGGCGATGGCCAGGATGGTGCCGGTGGGAATTGACTTCTGGGCATCCCGCAGGTCCCCAGAGCGATTAGAACCAGCCATGATCCCTGTGAACAGAGCAGCTAGGACAGGAGCCACAGGAGACCAGACAGACTGGGAAGAGAAGACCCCAGCCTCGGAGTCAGGAAGCCTGGGGTCTGATCTTGCCATAGAGATTTGTGTGAGGGCTTGCGTAGTATACTTGGCTTTTCCTGGCCTTAATTTCCTCATTTGTCCAATAGGAACCAAATTGTTGGCTTCTGCCTCTGTGATAGGGTTTTTGGAACTAAGAAATTCCCCCATGTAATCATTAACTGCCTCCTACCCATCTACTCCCAGACATAGTCCTCCCTCTCTGAGCTTCCCTTCACCTGTGACCGAGGGGAAGTAGATGCCAACCAGCAGCGTGAAGTAGGAGGTCATATCACTGAAGACATAGGGATGGTCCATGTCGATAGGGGTGCCATCAGCCAGGCCCACTGAGGACATCCCACGCCTCTCCACAATCACCCCCTTGGTCAGGTAGGAGCTCCAGAGGTTCTCTGTGGGGCAGAGAGAACAAGATATTCAGGAAAGACCAGAAGTCAGAGTGCCACAGCTCTGGGGCCAGGAGGTGGGGGTGGGCAAAAAGGATGATCAAGGTCAACCACCTCTCATTCCCCGTGGGCCTTGGCTCCATTTTATCTCTACTGACATTTCCTAAGCTCCTGCTTTGGGCCAGGCCACACGCAGGGGCTTTGCACGAGTCAGATTTGGTCTTTGCTCTCAGATAGCCCAGTCTACTAGGGCAAAAAGACACACTTATCTCAGACTGACTCAATATCCCAAACTGATCTCACACCCACCCACCCCAAACCAGCTCCCTTCCTGGATCCCTTAGCTTAGTAAATGGCACTAGCATCAATTCAGACACCTTGGTATTGCCCTTGACTGCTCCCTCCCCCCATCTCCATTTCAAATCCATCTCCAACTCTTGTCCTTTACTCCTCCTAAATATTTCTCAGTTACATCTCTTCTCTCCTTTTAAATGTTCCTCCACTTTGGCACTATTGATATCTGGGTCCAGATCATTCTTGATTGTGGAGGGCTGTGCTACAACATTGTAGATGTTTAGCAACATTCTGGGCTCAACATGCTAGATGCCAGTGATAAGCCTCCAATTGTGACAACCAGAACTGCCTCCAGATATTGCCACATGTCCCCTGGGTGGGCACAACAGCCTTGGTGGAGAACCGTTGCTCCATTCCACTGACATCTCTTCATCATTCTAGGTCAGGAAACCATCAGCCCTCACCTGGATTTAGTGTTGCCTCCTTCTGGACTCTCTGCCTCTGTCATCTCCCCATTTTAGCCCATCCACATTAGCAGCAAAAGTGAACCTTCAGAAATGACAAGCTGACCATGTCCCTCACTTACTTGAGACCCTTTGGTAGCTTTTCATTGCCCTCAGAACACAGTCCAAACTCTTCAATATGGCTTCCAAGACCCACCACAGCCTGGCTCATTCGCCTCTCCAGCATCATTTCTTGCCCTCCTTCTTTTTCACTCTGTGCCCCAGTCATTCCAAATTACTTGTGGTCGGAAGGACACAATATGCTCTTCTGTGCCTGCCTGCTTTTAGGCAAGCTGTTCTTCTGCCTGTGATTCCTTTATTCCTTTATTCTTAATATCACAGAAAAATCTCTTATTTGTCCTTCAGAAAGCTGTCTCAGATGAGTCCAGGAAACCTTGCCTCGCCAACTTATATACACTACCACTCCCTCTCCTGGGAGATCTCTGTTCACTAAATACACATCTATGCATGTTTGCTAATACATCTGGGTCTGCTGTTAGACTCCTTGAGGCCAAGGCCTGGGTGTCCTTTATGTTGCGTTCCTGGGTTTTAGCACAGTGCTAGGCACTCAGCAGGTGCTTGTTAAACTAATGGCTTTCTTTTATATTAGATGATGAGATACTCAAAGGCTCCTTTTCATCTCTACCCCTCTGTGACTAAAGAACAGAACATGGCCCAGAGTAGGTGATCAATGAAAACTGATTGAATTTAACTGAATCCCAAGTAGAGTCCCTTAATCCTAACTGTTTAACCCAGAATCCCTGCAGCGTTCCCTGGGCACCAGCCCTCTTCCCTCCCCCAGACCTTTGATGAGGCCACTGGCAGCGCCAGGAATGCCCTGGATCTCCGTGACATTGTTTCGGGTGAAGTACTCATCACAGGTGGCATTGAGAAAGCGAGAGGAACAGAAAAGGCCCCAGAGCCGTGTGGTCACCGTCTCGTTTCCTTCCCAAGCCAGCTTGGCACAGACATCAAAGCCGTGGCGAGACAGTGTGCGGTTCCCCAGGAGGCAGATCCTAGGGAGAGAAACAAGGGAGGAGGGTGGCAAGGGACACAACCTTGCTCTGACTTCACAGTAGAACTGGCAGGGGAGCTCTAAAAAACACAGATGCCAGGGCCTTGTATCCAGAGATTCTTATTTAATTGGGATGGAGCCCAGAATCGACGGTTGTTGTTTTCTTTCAAAGCTCCCCCCTTCCCCCGCCCCCCAAGTAATTCCAATATGCAGCCACCCCAGCGAACCACCGCTTTAGCGCAACGCTGTGTTTCAGCACCATGGACAGCAGTCTCTGCGTGCCTACCTTCTGGGCCGTGAGTGGGACGTAGGGGCTCTGTCCTAGGGACAGAGGCAGGACCAACAGAGATCTGAGCTCCTAGACCTTTTCTTCTGTGCGCTTTCTCATGACAGAAAAGGTGTTTAACACTAAGTGGTTGCCCTATTCCAAGTGGCTGTCCCCCCTCACAAAATGTTTTTCCAACATGATGTTTATCCTTCCAGAAATCATTCCACTTGGTTCTTCCTAGGTTCATCCCCACCAGCAAGCATTTGGCTCTCACAAGGGAAACTGTGCCCACCTTCAGCAACATTATCTCACCCTGAATAGACTGACCCCAAACTAGGAGAGGTTTTTCTCTCCCCAGGGAGGTTGCTCTGAATCCACAACTCCTCGGATTCTGAGAGATGGGAATGAGCAGTTGGCAGGCACTGGTGTGAGGACCCTGAAACTGGGCCAGGGAGCAGGAGGACGACGCCTTGGGCTCAGAGCAGCAGCACTTACGGGAAATTGGGCGGGTCAAAGGCAGATTTGATGACCCCAGCATAGATGGCCAGGATGGAGAGGATGACACAACCCAGGAAGACAAGGGCAAACTTGTTGACATACTTGACACCCACAAATACAACGGTGGCCATGCAGGTGAGCACACAGGTGCCATACACACGCATATTGTTCAACATGGCTGCTGCCTCCCCGCTGGCATCTTCTGCCTTAAAAATGGCCATAGCTGGGAAGAGGTAAGCCTGTAGGAAAGGAACAAGGAGGTCATACAAGTCACCCAATAAGAACCAACTGAGAATCACCCCAAGAAAATAACCTGAACTACAGGCAGGGCTTTGGAGAAGCAAATTTGCTGGAGTGCAAGACTAGAAATGACATCCAATGATAGGGGAATGGTTAAGAACATCACGGGCTAGCCTGCAAGGACTATTACACAGTCATTAAAAATGATATTGCAGAGATGTTGGGAACAATTTTAACTTCTAGTATTTTTGCTATTACATATAATTCTGAATGCTTATTTATTGTTTTTATTATTTCTAATAAAAGGACAGAAATAAACTAGATAGTCATCATTAGACAATTGGGTGAATAAATTATGATATTCCCATATAGACAATGGAGCACTTCAGAAGGGTAAACAGCTTTATATGAACTGACTCAAAAAGCTATTCATGTTATATCAGGTAAAAATAATCAATTTTTAATGTGTTTATGATTGCATTTTTGTAAATATTTATGTGTACTTATATGTAAACATATACATGTATATGCATAATGATGTCTGTGTGTGTAGGTACATCAAAATATTAACAGTAGTTTTTCCTGAATGGTGAAAATGTGGAGAATCTTTTTTTTCACATTTGTATTTTCTATATAATTTCTCTACTAAATATTAATATGTTTATATTCTCACAGAAGTTATTTTCATTTGTAAATTATATTTACAAAGAGAATTTTGAATTATTTAGGGAAATCTGTACAAGGAGAGAATACAATATCACATAGGAAAAACTAGAAGGAAATACACCCAAATGTTGATTTTCTTTGAGCGATTGTTATTTCTTTTTTTACATTCTTTGATATTTTTCCAGTTTTATGCAAAGGGCAGAATTGCTTTTATAACACTTTTTAAATGATTTAGCTTTCTAAACATTATAAAGGTCTATTATTATTCTCTCATAATGTGGCTCCTTGGGTCTTTTATTCCCCATCCATTGCCTTCCTCCATTCTGCCCCCACACCAGAAGCTGTGACATCTTTTAGTCCTAGTTTTCCAAAGCAGTGTGATAGAGTGGACAAGCCCTGGCTTTGGGGTCAGAAAGACAAGGGTTCACATCCCTTCCACACATTCATATCCCTTTCCTTAAATTCTCTGAGCCTTGCTTTCTTCATCTGTAAAATGGGGTGGCTTCTGCCCTGGCTGGTGTTGCTCAGTAGATTGAGCATGGACTGCGAACCAAAGGGTCGAGGGTTTGATTTCCAGTCAGGGCACATGCCTGGGTTGCGGGCCAGGTCCCCAGTAGGGGGTGCATGAGAGGCAATCACAAACTGATATTTCTCTTCCTCTCTTTTTCCTTCCCCTCCCCTCTCTCTAAAAATAAATAAATAAAATCTTTTTTAAAGACCTTTTAAAAAATGGGGTATCTTCTAACTTGTGGGAGAGTCAGGGATAAAATCAAATGATACATCACAAGCCTAGGGCCTGGATAAAGTAGGGTCTTGGGAAATGTCAGCCCCACTTTCTGTATAACAAGAAACCCTCCTCAGCTCCTACCTCCTCCTGGAGGGGCAGGAAGAACAGAGACGAAGTCAGCCGCCATCTCCTTCAAACTGTGCCCCGCAACCTGAGTGCTCATCATCACTGCTCCCGAAAGATCTCTTTACTTGGCTCCTGCACCACCTCCTACCCTGTTGCCATCCACCTGCCGTCAGCCTTCTACAGTGCCCATTCAGAGAGGACTTACATGGGCCCTGGCACGTGGTTGGCAGCCACAAAGTGGTGGCTGCCATGGGACCTGGCTATTATTATTTCTCCCATGCTTTACTCTTATCAACCCACCTCTGCACTTGGCAGCTGAGTAACCTTGAGCAAGTCATTTCACCTCTCTGAGCTTCTCATTGGTACAATGGGTATAATAATACTTAAACTTCATGAGGATTCAAGAAAATGCCTGTGAAGCACTTGGAACTCTGCTGAGAGCACAGTGGGTGCCTGATAAATGGCAGCTGTTCATGTTACATAATTTTTGCATCTCGGCTCCCCAACTAGACTGTGAACTCTTTAAAGACAGAACTCCATCTGATTTCCCTTTGGCCTTGCTGAGTGGCCTGTAGGAGGTGTCTAGGGAGCATTGGTTAACTGACTGGTAGCCTGGGGCCCCACACCTCCTCCTCAGCCCCTCTCACCAGCAGGATTTCGATGGTGCCCAGGATGTACATGGCCCCAGCAAAGGTAGTGCCCAGGTAGAAGCAGAGGCCCACGGCGCCCCCAAACTCTGGGCCCAGAGACCTGGAAATCATGTAGTAGGAGCCGCCAGCTGCAGAAAGAACCTAGTATCAGCAAGAGGTTCAAGGCACACCAGGCTGCTGTTAGGGCTGAGGGGAGCTCAGGGATAGAGGCACGGAGGGGATTGCTCAGGGCCTCATGAGCCTTATAGCCTGCAGCCCTAGGACTGGTGGGAGAACCAGCTTGCCACTCTCAGTGGGTTTTGCAGCACCAATTACCGTGTTGTTAGTCACCCTTCTAAAGAGGTCATGGCCCAGAAAATGGTATGATGGAGGGGAGGGTCTCAGGCAAAGGGAGAGCTTGCATTGCCCTGTCCAGCACCATCAACTGACCCCTCGTCTTCCCTTTAATAGAACTGTCCCCACCTACCCCACAAACATAGCCCAGTCTCCAGTCCTATTACACTGCCTCTCTTGGGTCCTGATGGCCTCCAAAGCCGGGGCCCTATGCCTCCTTCCAATGATCCAGGCCCCCCCCTCCCAACCCTTCAGGCCCTATCTGCTCCAAGAAGTCCCCGTCACATACCAGGCACAACACCGTTGGTTGCAATTGCACTCATGGAGATGGCCGTGAGCATCGTCTGTGAGGACAGAAGTCATCAGAGTGGTGGCTGGAGTGGGGGCCACAGCGCCCTGGGTGGGGGCCAAGCCTTATGGCCCATAAATACCCGCCAAACCCACAAGTCCTCTTCCACTGAGCTTCTCCCTGGTCCTGTTCCAACTTCTACTGCTGCCAAGTCCTTCTTGTCAAGAAAAGCTCTTATTCACCATTCAATGGACCTAGCACAAGCTACAGCATCAGAGAGCTCTGGAAATCCCAACCTGGCCTCTGACCAGCTGTCTGGCCTGAGACAAGTCACTTCGCTCTCTAAGCCTCAGTTTCTTCATCTACAGAATAGGGTACCAGCTTCAGCACTGGCTCCCTCACATGCACAGGTGGCTCAGAGTCAGGTGTCAAAAAATGGAACTGTGATGATAGGTAGGGATCTAGTGAATAGTTGATGTTTTAGAGAGGATAGCAAGAATTCTGCTACAAAGCCATTCGTGACACATAATCCCATTTTTTGTGAGTCTGGACCTACCAAAATGTTAACTATCGTGGGGATTATGGGTGAATTTTCTTTCTTTCTGTGCACCTATCTTTTTCATCAATGAATCTGCATTACTTGTGTAATTACACACATCCAGGTGAAAACTGGTTACTGGCAATTAGGGACCGGCCTATGAGAGGCAGGCAGGACCCATCAGACCTCATTTACTCTCAAAGATCATATGTTGTGCTTCCTATAAAAAGCTCAGGTCTCAGGCTTCCCCCTCCCCTTTCCACCCCCAGGTCCCTGCTCAGCCCAGCTGTGAGAGGGTGGGAGAGGGGAGGGTGTCACTCACACAGGAGCAGCAGATGAACACCATACAGAAGGACTCCATGATGCCTGCGATGCCCACCACCCAAGTGAGTCGCAGGAAGAGGATGACACCAAAGATGTTCTGCAGGCACGGTAGGTACACGCCCATGAAGGTGCCCATGCGCGGGGCCTGCAGG
This sequence comes from Macrotus californicus, assembly GCA_007922815.1. Lineage (NCBI taxonomy): Eukaryota > Metazoa > Chordata > Mammalia > Chiroptera > Phyllostomidae > Macrotus > Macrotus californicus. The sequence continues at coordinate 46,719 of VMDR010002693.1, forward strand.
GAGGCCAGTGTCAGTTTCTGCAGCCGCTGATCACTACAGAAGCCCCCGGGCCCACTCCTTCTCACCTATCCCTGCATTCCTCACTTTCCTATTCTCTCCATCCCCATCCCTTCATCCCTCTTCCCTCTGATTCTTAGCCCTCATCCCTCCTCCCATCTCTCAGCCCTCCTGCAAACCTCCCCTCCATCTCTACCCCTCATCTCCCATTTCTTCTGCTGCCTCTGCCCCCAACTCCTACCCCTCTGCTTCCATCATGCATCCCTCCATCTGAATCTACTTTTCCTCCCCAGTCATTTCTTCCCCAAGGCCCTCACCTGCACCGGCTTCTTTCTTCCCCCCTCATTGTTTTCTGCCTCTTCATGCTCCCTACTTCCCTGGGGCAGATTGGTGTAGTTGGCCAGGCCACTGAGCAGGGAGGACACCATGGGGCTGGTGTCCATCTCCTCCTGTGGAGGGAGGGTGGCAGTGTTAGGACACTGAGGCCTAGGGGAGGGGGTTGAGTGAGCTAGATGGTAGGAGGCAGAGAGATATGGGGACAAGGAAGGCAAACAATTGAGGTTGGGGTGAGACGAGGAAGGAGGAAGAAGGGACAAGAGGACAGGGAAGGAGAACGGTAGGATGGGAAGAGAGGGTGGCAGGGATAAAGGGAAGGAGAAGGAGGTGGGGAAGGCCCAAGAAAGAAGGTGGATCTGACCAAAAGATGGAGGGGAGGGAGGCCACTGTTCCCTAGAGAGGAAGGGTGGGCCTGATGAATGGGGAGAGGTGGGTGGGGGCCCAACACCCCTGGCAACCCACCTCAAACAGGGCCATGTTCTTGCCATCATACTCCTTTCCCTTCTCTGTGTCAGTGCTGTTGATGAAGGGACTGCTCTCCTTGGGGTTGCCATCACCTGAAAAGGCAGAGGAGTCAGGGTTCTGGTACCAACTGGCTGTCATCCATCTGCCTGGGCCAGTGTAGCTGGGTGGCCACTTAACTCTCTGACGCTCGGTTTGTACATGGAAAACATGGAGCTAATACTACCTCCCTCACAGAACTGTAGTTGACAACATGTATATAAAGAGCCCAGTGCACTCCTTGGCATGCACTGGGTATTTAATAAACTTGTAGGTGCTTCCTTACTCTTGGGGGTCCTACTTCATTCATTAGGGTACCCCAGACTCTCCAGGATGCCCTCCTTGACCGTAACTGGGCCCATCCTGGTGTTTTGGAATGGAAGCATGTTCTTTCCTGGGGCGGGGAGGAGGGGAAAGGGGGGCAGAAAACACTACAGCCTGAGGCCTCAAGAGCACTCCACCTCTTAGAAATGTGACCCCCTTTTGCACCACCTAGGCCCCTCATTTGTCTTCAATCAACATGTACTTGCTGGATGTCTGCCATGTGCCAATGTCAGCACAGGGATGGAGGGAGAGTAAACAGCAGCATAAGACACCTCAGGGAACCCAAAGGCAAGGGAGATGAACCAGTAACCAGGAATTTTCAGCCCAGAGCGGTGCGTTCTGTGATAGAAGATGAATAAGGGACCATAGGAACACAGGAGAGGCATTCAGCCCAGCCCAGGAGGTCAAGGAAGGCTTCCCAGAGGAAGTGACGTGTCAGCTGAGAACTGAAGGATGAGTAAGAGCTAGACTGGGAGGGAGGCGGGAGGGTGTTCCAGGCAGATAGAATAGCAGAACAGTGTGTTCGATGGCCCAGAGGTGAGAATGAGCAGAATGGGCTAGAGGAGCTGAAAGAAGTTTGATCTGGCTGGAGCCTGAGGAAGGAGCATGGGGGTGGATGGACCTGAAGGATGGGGCTTGGCAGGTGAAAAGATGAGCCTGGTATGGCAAATGTGGGCTGGGTCCTTACACAATTAGCAGGCCATGTTAAAGATTTTGGACCCCGTCCAGAGGACGATGGGAAGTCATTGAAGAGTTTCAGGCAAAGAAGTGCCATGAACAGACTTGGATTTTGGAATAATCACTCTGACCTTTAGATAAAGAATATAGACAGTAGTTTGGGACTTTCAGTAATCCAAGCAAGAGCTGATGGCCCCGACCTGAGCCATGCAGGGCAATGGACAGATTCAAGAATGATTGGCACACATCTCTATGCCAGATGTTTGGGGATGGAGAAAGGAGGAATCTAGACTAATGCATGGGGTTTCTAGCGCGGATAAATAGGTGGGTCATGATCCTATTTTAAAAAATGAAAAAGGGGGGTTGGTGGGAGGTGCTGAATTTGACTGAGGCACTGAGGACACTCAGCTGAGTAAGTATAGAAGCCACTTGGATATATGGATCTGCCTGAGACTCAGGAAAGAGTCTGGGCAGAAGAAAGAGAGAGAGTAACCCATTTTTTAAAAAGTGCGTAGTGTAAAGCCATGTGCCTGGATGAGATCACCCACAGAGAGAAGCTCTTCAGCATCAAGGAGAGGGTCTTTCTGAGAGATTTAGGGGACCACACAGACACATTCCCTTAGCTCCAGCCTTCCCCCTTCCTCAGTGTCAGGGCTGAACCCCAGCAGTAGGTATCTCTCTGGACCCTGCAGAAACTCCCCACCAGTCAAAGCCCAAGTGAAGCCGAGGCCCTTCATATTCTAAATTACCTGTCTCCTCCTCTCTTGAATTCTTTCTCTCTCTCTCTCTCCCAAGCCGCCCACCCCCTCATCTTTCCTACTTCCTGGAAACTAGTCTCCCCGCCATGGTCCATCCCCAGAGAATGCCAATTTCATCCTGACTCAAAACTGTAAAGGGAGAAGAGGTGGTACCTCATTGCCCAAAGGAAACCCACCGCCCACCATCTCCTGCCACCCCCTCCACCTCCTCCTTTTGTCAAGCCTGGTACTCCTGGCCCTCAAACAGGGGGGCCACCACCCACTCTTTCTTCTCTCGCATATGTAAGCCCCTGGGGACAGCAGACCTGCCCTCCCAGTGAAAACCTGGTACTCAGGAAAAAGCCTTTGGAAATAAATTTCCCCAGGCTCCCTTCCTGACCGCAGGGTCTCAGAAGAGCTGTCTGGGGCCAGAGAACTGGAGAAATAAAAGTAAGGTGGGTTCCTCCTCCTTTAAAAATGCTGACCAGGTGCCTCGTGTTCTCACCTCACTGTGATAGGAACTAGTGGGGTTGAGGAGGGATGAGATAAGAACAAATTTTTAGTGGTTAAAAAAAAAAAAGGCTGGAGTCAAAATGTAGGTTTGTCTTAGTTTCAGGGGCTGTGTTGACACGCTGGCCAAGACACTCAAACTCTCAGCCTCGGCTTCCTCCTTTGCAAAGGAATAATACCCGGGCTTGACCGAGAGGACAGTTGGGACTAAGTGAAATAACGCCTATCGTGTGCGCCTGGCACGCAGTGAAGATATTGCTGCTGCAGTTACCGTCATGCTTATCCTTCCCATACGCGCTGCCCCACCCAGCCCGGGTTCCCCATTCCACACTCTTCCTCGGCGGCAAGATTCAGGGCCCCTGTCTCCTGCGGTACTGGGTTCCTCTCCCTGCAGTGTCTGCTCCGCGGGTCGGGACAGCCAGACCCGAGAGCCCCCTCCTCTCAGCCCTTCACACCCTCTTCCAAACCCCTCCTTCTTTGTGGGAGCCCGGGACGCGTACGGGGCAGAAAGGGGGCGTCCTGGCTGGAGACTCCGCAACTAGGTAGCCTCGTACCGGTTTCCAAGGCGACCACGCGGACAGAGAGCGCAGCGCAGGGCCGGCCACGCGCCCGCAACCACTTATGTAACGCGGCGCGCAGCGCGGAGCTAGACTTCAGGCAGGATCTCGGCCAGGAGATGAGGGCAGGGGAGGGGGCGGCTTGGTGGGCTTGTTCAGGGTCCTGTCTTTCCACTAGCTGACTGGACGCGACGCCAGGCTACCAGCCACATCTGCCAGGGCCGATTTTGTCCTCTCCCTGGAACGCCGGGCGCACTGGTTGGGAGAGGCGGGGGTCGAGTGAGCTTCAGGAGTTCTCAAAGGGGCAGGACTAGGTAGGGGGAACTCGCCCTGATTCCCGGGAGCCAGGATTCAGGGCGGTGGGGGAGCGCCGAGTGGCGCGCGCAGGAGAGGCAGGGCCAGACTGAGGCTGAGCCCTCTCCGCCCCCGCCCCCGTCCCCTGGGAGCTCTCAGCCCGAATCGGCTTTCAATTAAGCTGCCGCGGCCAGAGCTCCCGGGGAGGAAACAGGCGAGCAGTGCGGGCTAAGGAGCCTGCTCCCGAGGGGTTTGGGGCCAGGCCTGTGGCCAGACCTGGGGGAATCCCCAAGCCAGACTGGGGCAATGGGGGAGGACGTGAGACCCCAAGGAGAAAGTAGACCTGGAGGCCAGAGATAATATCCTTGGATTCCTCTTTAGTTCAGAGAAGAACCCTGTTACTCTCTGGCCATTCCCATCTCCCCGAGGTCAGCACCCAGGCTCCCCACACCCATATCCCCAAGAACTTAAGATCAGAGATGCCAGGGGCTCTCGTGTGATGGTCCCTCTTCCCTCAAACCCAGCAGGTCCTTAAAGCCCCCACCCGCCATCAAAAGTTGCCACTGGGTGGCCTTCTTTCTCTGGGACACAAAGCGCCTGACCCAGGTTCGGACCACTCTAGTTCCAAGTCCTGGACACTGTACGTAGACAGAAGGTCTCCAAAGGGCCCACTGCATCCAGAGTCTAGAAGCTAAGGGGGAGGGTGAAGAACTGAAGGGAGTTCTTAGTTCGACTTCTCCGCACACATGGGTACCTCTTTTCTAGGCCTCCTGAGACCCCATGGAAACCCCAAGGCCTAGTAAGACACCAGCCTTGGGGGATAGGACCATACCCCTTGTCAGATTGGGCCACTCTCTTCAGAGTAGGGACATCTGAAGGGGGTCCCAGATGGAAACGACCACCTCCGTCCCCTGGGAACCGCATTGGGATGCCTGGTGCTGCGGCAGACTCCACTTAACCAAACCCCTCCCCCCCCACACAGCCTAAGCCTGCTGGGGAAGGGGGCGGCTTCTGGATGAGACAACCCCAGTGTCGCTGGATAGATTGATGAGCCAGTCGTTAAGACCCCTGTATACCACTCAGACGCAGAGAGGAAGAGTGGTTCTCAGACAAAGGATGGGGAACCCTGGTGTCCATAGCCTTCCCAAACGGCCACTTGGCTCTGACTCCAATTGAGGATACCGAATACAGAGGACTTCAATTCAAGACTTCCAGTCCCTGGAAGACCCGCTCTTTCAGCCCTTGGGACCTTTTGGCTATCCCCTGGGGAGGTCTGCAAGAGTCTCGGCCCAGAGAGGGTCAAGCAATGCCCAGGGGAGCGTTTGAAGGCGCTGAGCGCAGACAGCCGGAGCGGGAGGCGCGCTAGTGCGCAAGGGACGCAGCGCTGCTGGAGGGGGGGGGGGGGGGGGGGGGGGGGGGGGGGGGGGGGGGGGGGGGGGGGGGGGGGGGGGCGGACAGCCGTGATGGATGGCTGAGACCGCTGGGGGGCCGCGGGGGGCCTGGGAGCCCGAGGGGGTGGCTGGCCCCTAAGACCTTAGAGCAGGGAACCCGCGGAGGAAGGCGGGGGAGAGACGGGCAACGAAAGGACTTGTTCCAAGCCCATCAGCTCCTAGCGAGTCTCCGCACCCACCGCAGCGCGTCCGCAGTGCCCGCGCCGCTGCGCCGGGAATTCAGTAGCTGGAACCCTATTTCTGAGGCCTTACTGAGAAAGCCAGCAGAACTGACTAGAAAGACTCCCCCTGCCCCGCCCTGGAAACCTCACTGCCATTCCAGGGTACTGAGAGGAAGGGAAAAGAGGGAAGAAAGGAGGTTGATTTTGCTTCCCGTCCTGAATAGGAACCCACGGAGGCGCGCGCGAGAGAGGCAGATTCCGCAAAGTAGAGCTGAAAATCTCCGGGGGAGGTACGCTTCATCCTGAGGTTGGACCTCGGGCAGCTCTGGGGGAGGGGGCCCGGATTGCACCCAGTGTCCTCTTACGGAGGCACAGCAGCCCGGACGGGGCCGTCATATGGCTCCAACCCCTCACAGGTACCTTCCCCCCATCTTTCAGCTGGAAGTCTCAGAGCGAGGGACTGCAGCAGACTGCGCCCCCCACCCCCAAGCCACCAGTCAACACTCTGCGCCAGGACACCGGGGTCCCTTATCGGGGAAAGGAGCCCTCCTTCCGCCCGTCGAGCTCCACGTCAGCCCATTCTAGCTCGTCCATGCCATACCCACTGCCTCCCCCGCTCAGTTAACCCACGTCTGCTCCCCGGGCAGTGGGCAATGGCAACCCCTCGTCCCTCAACCCTGCCCCAGGCGCGGCGCATTCCAGAACCTCGGACAGCGCCTGGCGCATTCCAATGGAGCAAGGCTCCAGGCCGCCGCGGACGCCCACCACCCCGGTCTTTCCCAGCCTCTTCTCCGAAGGAGGCGGCCCCTGCTCTGCCTCTAACCCCAGAGCTGCCTCCTCTCCTCGTCGCCCCCTCCCTCGCCACCCCCGGACCTCCGCTTACCGGGGTTGGCTCCCCCATCGCCGTCCTCGCAGTCAGTCAGGTTGTTTAGCATGGTGGCGGCGCCGCGCCGGGCCGGGGATGGCTGCGCCGCCTCGCCCGCGCCCCTCTGCCCGCCTTCTCCGCTCTCTCGCTCGCTAGCTCTCTCTCGCCCTCCGCTCCACAGAGGAAGAAGCTGCAGTGCCCGCCCGCCCGGCGCACACACACTCGCACACGGACACACGCTCACACCCGCGCGCGCCCCCTCTCAGCGGCGGCGCTGCTCACCTCATCCCGTATGCAGGAGGCGTGAGCCACTGGCAGGGTTTGGGAGGGGGGAGCGCTGGGGGAGGAAGCAGAGAGGACGAGGGGCGGGCAGAGCTCTCCTGGAGGCCCCCTCGCACTAAAACTGAGTGCTTGCACGAGTGGGATAGAGAGGGTGCTGCAGGGGACAGGGTCCTCGCCTCCTTTGGGCAGACACAGCTCCGCCCGCCCCCCACTCTCCGGCGCAGGCGGGGCCGGCACGTGGGCAGGTGCCATCCCGCGCCCTAAAAATAACGGCAGGGAACTAGGTCGCGGCCGCGGGGAGTCGGCCCCGCAGCGGCTGCCTGGCTGGGGGTCTGGGTGACCCCCAGAGGGAAGATGAGATGGCGAGGGTGGGGCACCATGGGATATCGGTCCCTGGAGAGCCTGTCTGCAACGCAGGAAAGGCCAGGTCTGAAGAGAGATGGTGAACCAGACCGTCTCCCAAATCGCTGTTCAAGAGGTTGGCGCTGGGGGTGTGGAGAGGCCAGAGCCCTTAACGGAAGCACTGTGCTGCGCCCATGGATGGGGGTGAGGGGGTTCAATGTCACTGGGCTGAACTATCTGGCTCATCCAATCTCAAAACTGGAGGAGTAGAGCCTGAGGAGTGGCAATGAACCCTCTCATTGTGCTTAGATTGACAAGAGACCTGGCATCTCACCCCCAAGACAAGTCCCCGGAGTCCACACACAGGGGCCCCCTGTCTGTGGAGTGACCCTGGGAAGGAGACATGGTGAAGAGAACAGAAAGCAGCAGTGAGGTTCCAGGGAGTGGTGACTCCCCACCAGGGACAGTGCCGGCTCTAGGGAAGGCAGGCCAGTCAGAGGCAAGCCAGGGACAGAGTGGGGGAGGGAGGAATGAGGCCGCCGGTCCGTTTGGGACCAGATTTCCTCCTGGGGCAGGAGTGTCTAATCCCCTAATCCAGGATTGCTTTCTGAGGGTTCCAGAGCTGACATGCTGTCTGTGTTCCTCTCCCTCCCTGGACACCGGTCCCCCAGCAGCTTGATTGTTCTGGGAGCCCTCTACACCCCTAGATCTAGGCCCATGGTGGAGACATCTCAGAAAGCAGCCTCAGAGGTCTGGACCCTTTGAGTCTCCAGAAGATGGAAACATCAAAGGGTGAGAACAGATTAAGGGGAGATGATTTTCAGACTCACCCTAGGCAGCCCCCAACACTAGCCCTCTAAGTTCCAGAAGAGGTCCAGGGCTGGGAGGGATGGCATCAAGCATCTTATCAAATGCACAGCTTTCATTTTACCGATGAGGCAGGTAAGGCCCAAGAGGAGAAAGAAAGGACTGCGTGTGGACCCCGTGCCAGTGAGTGGCAGAACCTGGTCTAGGGTCCAGGCTGCTTTATCCCAGTTTAGGACTCTGCTCCTCAACATGCCCTCTTTTTAAACTGGCCGGCCTCCAATAGAAAGGACCACTGATTTCTTGGCTACAAAAAAAAAGGGAACAGGGACTGGGTCTAAAATGAGCTTTCTCTCTTTTCTTGTGCTCAGGCATCAGAGCTACCAGACTGGAATGGCCTCCTCACTTGCAAGTGAAGGTGGGCTCTGAAGACCTTCAGGGGTCCTAAAAAGCCATCCATATGACAGGACACTCGGTTCTACACTGTGATGATTTTTTCAGTACCATGGACAGGGCCAGCCGCTCGGGTTCCCAGTACACCTTTGTCAGCAGCATCAGATGGAGTCAATGACAGTTGTTGGCAACTGACTGAAAGGGACCTCTGAGGGAACCCACAAATAACGTATCAGTGCCAATGGGTTCTGTGGATGCTGAACAGACTTGAGGGCAAAGAGCTAGGTATTCTGATAGGTGTGATCATTGGTCTTGGCTTTCCCAGAGGGGGAAAAATCTATTTTTTTTTAATGAAATAAGTGTGGATTGGTGACAGGGGTTAAAAGGGGAGCAGGTGGGCAGGCCAGTGTTCAAAAACTTCTAAACAGCCCACTACACACACCGCCAGCAGCTGTGTTATGGTTTCCCACTGCTCTGTAGAGACAGGTAACATAGTAAAACAGGTAGTATGTTTGCCTGGGATGTGCTGTGACATAAATGCTGAGATTTTTTTCAGCAATCCAAGGTCTGGGATGTTCTACTAGGGGTATGTCCCTTCATATGTGGCCCAGAGCCCTAGCCACTCAGGGACTGAACCCACCCATGGGGGAAACCTAGGTCCCCTGGGAGTGTGGGCAGGAGGGACTCCTCTTCCCCTGGGTATCCCATCTGTCCACCCTCGCCAGAGCTCCTAACTCATGAGGCTTCTGGAATTCAGGAAATAGTGCTGTCATCCTGTCCTCTGCCCCAAAACTCTGCATATCCCCAGGTAAGACTGAGGTCCTCTCTCAGGGATTCAGGGTTTCCATCTTTGAAATGAAAGGGTGAAGCTGCATAATCTATGGGACTTCTTCCGCTTAGTGCTCTCTCTGTTTATCTCAGACTAATGCTGTGGAGCCCTGCCTAAGGAGTCCAGACCAAGTCAGGTCACAGCCCCAAGGCCAGACCCCAGCCCTGCAATTCACATGCCCCACCTTTCAAGGAGACTGGTCCCTATTCAGGCCTCAGGCCAATGCTCTGCAGTGAGGCTTTGATAAAAACATATTGTAGGCCCCTCAGGCATTACCAGTTTGGCCTTGGCCAGCAAAGTCACCAGCAAGGTGTCCCTCAGCTCTGAGCCCCAGAAGCATGGCTGCCAGCTCAACACCCTATCCCCACCCAGAGCCCTAGGAAGATCTAGGGAGAGGGGAAGCCTCTCATGAAAGGAACACAAGATGCAGAGCTGAGCAGGGTCCTATTCTGAACTCTGAGTCTCTAAAACTGATCTCCCCTCCCATCTTATGCTTCTCAAAGAGAAAAAAAAAAAAAGTTCAGGGAAGCTGCCTCCTAAGTATCAGGATTTTGGAACTGGAAGAGACTTTTATAAATTATTTTTATCTCTCCCCATTTGTGGGAAAGTTGGTCTAGAAATGGAAAGGTGCAAATTTTCTTCATGGGGTGAATTTGTGGCAGACCAGTCACGAGAGTCCAGCTCCCCGACCTTTAGCCCAGGGCTCCATTCACTGAACCAGAATGAGGAGCTGTTTGGAGGAAGCTGGAGCTCCCTGACTGGGTCTCCCTTCCATCGGAGGCAAGCAGTGTTCCTTCCAGTGACTCAATCCCTAGCCATCCTTATCTCCATATCATTACCGCACCACCTGACCCACCCACCCCCAGCTCTGACCTCATGTGGAGCCAAGGCCTTGAACTCCCTCCTTCGCTCTTCTCTCCCCACCTGCACACCCCGTCCTCCAGACCCAAAATCCTCGCAGAGAATTGGTGAGTGAGTCCAGCGCACAGCACACCCCACACACAGGGCTCACCGCAGAGCACATCAACCACCATCGTCTCCGTGGCAACCAGGGGCTTAATTAACAGGCTGCAGCCCTGTCACCATGACAATGGCACCCCAACAGCCCCCTATTCCCCTACAGATTCAGCCCATCTTTCCTCTTTCTCAATCTGGACCCCCTTCTCGCTGCATGCACCCCCACCCCCACCCCACCTGGAGAGCTGAGGCCCGCAGATTGCTCTGGTTCATTGAGAACAGGGGAGGGGAGATGAGGAGGATGAGAGAGAGAGAGGGAGGGAGAGAGAGAGAGAGAGGCCTGTCACCATGGCAACTGCAGCCCTGTTCATAACCAGTTTGTTGCCATGGAGATTCCTAGGGCTCACCTTGGGCTGAGGTACTGGGCAGTGAGGTTCTGAGCCCTCGCTTGAGGAAGGGGTGACTATAAAACTCCTTGGATGTGCTGGAGATCTCTAGATCAGATATTTACACAAATAACCCAGTGTCATTCTTCCCAATGTACAGATAGACAGACTGAAACTTGAGGTTTGGATAGGGGGAGGCAGAGAACTTCACCCTTCTAGATCATCAAAGAATCGTAGCCTGTTTCTGGCTAAGAAGACCCTCATACAGTTTCCTAGTCAACTCCTTTATACCATAGATGAAGCAGTTGAGGCCCAGAGAGGGGAAGCAATGTGCGCAAGGCCACACATAGAGTCTGAACCAGAGCATAGATGGGCTGTATTGTGACTTGCTCCATTCCCTCTAGTATAAGTTGGCTCCCTCTCACTCCATGGGGACACACCCCAACTCCTGTTAGCCTTAACCTAGGCCCAGGTCTCTTTCTAGTACCCTGCCTTCTTCTAAGAGAAACTGAGGCATAGCAGAGAGTGGTATAAAGGGATAGGGGAGTAGCTCAGAGTTGTAACAACTGGTCAGGTCCACTTCTATCCAACCAAGTTACCATCAGTCTCCCAGTGGTACAGATGAGGGAACTGAGGCATGGGGGCTGCAGCGCAGGCTTAGTGGCAGCTTCAAGGCTCAGCCTCTGACTTGCTTCTTTCACCCTTGTAAGTTGTGTTCCCACTATAGCCGATCCCTTGGCAGCAGGAAGTACCCCCAGGGACAAACTCTACTCCCTCAGCCCAGAATGAAAGGCAATGCTCACATACAAGTGACTTGCAAAACCTCCCCCAAGCCTTCCCCCACCTTGCACATGTTTCCCTCTCTCCCTGTGGGCCTGGGTGGGGACAGTACCTCCATGGGGCCAGACACAAGAACAGCTGTGGGAAAGATACCATCAGATGTTTGGTTCCCCGGGGAGACTTTGTCCATTTCTCCATGCAGCGATCTATCAAGAGGGAGGTACTGGAGGCTGTTTCAGGGCCTTAAGAGGTTAAAAGTCACCCAAATCACGCTCCAGATGGAACTTCCAATAACCTCAGCACACAGGTGCCCACCCCACAGAGAGACACAGAAATGCACACATCAACACACCAGCAGACAGTGACACACTTAAGCACTGACTCACTGACCTCCCCACAGGTCATCAGAGCTGTTGTGGGAAGCTCCTCCCTCAAGAAACACAAAGACGTACACACACACCTCTGCCGCCGGTGCACAGCTTTCCACACTCACATACAGTTCTCACAGACACTTGCACACCCCAAACTGAAAGCGAAGATGAGAGAGAGCACCGTCTTCTTCTCAGGCGAGGGGGTGAGGGATGGGAGCAGAGAAGGCGGAGATAGGAGAGGCAGGAGCCTACAGCCACTCCCCGTTCGTCTGATGAGCATTAAGACCCTGCTAAGTGCCAGGCTGTGGGCTTGGAACTGGGAACACAGAGATAAAAGAACATGATCCCTGCTCAGCCATTAAAAAGAATGAAATCTCACCAGTTGCAACAACATGGAGGGACCTGAAGGCTATTATGCTAAGTAAAATAAGTCAGAGAAAGATAAATACAGTATGATTTCATTTATATGTAAAATCGTAGAAAAAAATAAAACAAATGAACAAACAAGACAGAAGGAGACTCATGAATACAGAGAACAAACTGATGGGTACCAGAGGACAGGAGGGTAGGGGATTGGTGACAAAGTGAGGGCGATTAAGAGGTTCAAATTTCCAGTTACAAAATAAGTAATCCATGAGGATATAATGCACAGTCAATAATATCATCATCACTTTGTGTGGTGACTGACAGTTACTAGCCTTACCACAGTGATCACTTCGTAAGGTACATTGTGTTGTGCACCTGAAATTGACACAATATCATATGTCAACTGTACTTTAATTAAAAGTAAATAAGTAAATCAATTTTAAGAAAAGGGTATGGTCTTTGCTCTTGAGATGCAGGAGACACCCAAGTAAGTAACTTTCATCCACTGTGACATGTGCCCTAATGATGAGGGGCTGGGCAGAAGAGGAATGACTGCCTTTGCCTGGAAGTTTCCAGAAGAGGTTAAGTGAGCTATAACTTGCAGAGTGAGTAGGCGTTTCCCTGCTATACCAGGTATACCAGGAGCCCAGGAGGAAAATGTTTGAATGACAGTTTGGCCTTAATCCTAAAGCAATGGGGAGCTTGTGCTTAGTGTGGTTAGGATAGGATTGGAGTCAGGCAGATCCATGAGGAGGCTGGCCATGTGACAGATAATGGAGGTTTGGACCAGGCTAATGTTGACAGAAAGAGACATGTGGCCAGATTCAGGAGTTTTGGAGGTGGAATGGTCAAGACGTAAGGATAAAGACGTCCATGAAAATGAGAAAGAGGGCAGACAGGTCATAGAAAACGTGCAGAGTGGAAGGAGCCCGAGAAATCCCACTGGCCACGTCAAGAAGCAGTTGGTTCACGGGCTGGAACCCTGTTGGAAGTCTAGGTCTCGGTTCGGTCATCTATACAACGAGGAGATTTGGCCAAAGAAAGCCTGAAGGGCTCCTCTAGAGTTTGGGGTGCTTAATTTTGCTGAAGTCAGGGTGAGCTCACGTGCGGCTCAGCAGTGACCCCTGGCGGCCCAGGGAGGCTCTTCCTCCTGCCGGCGCTTGGGCCACTCGAGGAGAATTCATTACGTTCCTTCCAGACTTGCGTGCACAGAGCTAGGAAAAGGACCCCTACAAGGCCCCCCTGCGGAATGTGTGTATCCAGGATGTATATTCTTCACTGAAGGCTAGAAGGATCCTGCCCCTCCTCTCTCTTCTGTACCCTACCTGTAACTTCCATTACCAGATCACTGCTCTGGGCCCTCGAAGAAGCCCCCAGTCCCTCCTGAATTGGCTCCACCCAACCCTTCTGGCAGTGGTGCAGAGGGAGCTAAGTGGGTCCTTCGGGTCGGGACTGAGGTCCTCACGGGATCCTCCCTGGATCTAGGTGCCTGGGGTCTAAACTAACTTCTCCTTCTTCCGTCTCTTTCCTGGGCTATCCAGCGCTGTCCACGATGCCTCCAGGGAGTCCGAAGATTGGAGGATCAGCCAGGCACCAATGACGTAGGGACCCAGCAGTTGCCTCAACGACCAGGACTCATTTTTTCTCCTGCTCTTAACTCCACACCCACCCTGACTCTACCCATATCCTCCTGGCCTCGCCCTTTTCTGCCAGCAAATCAAGCTAGCCCTACTTCTTCCCATTGGCTCCTGTACCCAACCCTAAATCACACCGCGTTCCCTGGTTCCACCTTATCCCCTCTGGTCCCGCCTCCAACCTGAGATGACCCCGCCCCTTTAGTGTCCTGCAGCCCCGCCCCGCCCCTTGACTCTATTCATCACAAAATTCTCCTCTATGCCTTCGGCCCCAATCTCTTCCTGTGGCCCCACCCACCTCGGATCTGGCCCCGCCCTTCACAATTTCCCATCCCTCTTCCCTCCTGCCTCCCCGCTCTAGTCTTCTACTGGAGCCCCCGCCCTTTCCAACAGAAGACCCGCCCACTGTGGCCCCTCCCCCTCTCTTGCCACGCCCCACTCCTGCAGGCCCCGCCCCTGCGGCCTCTACCTTTGGCGTCTTCCGCTGAGAGGTGGCAGATATCAGCAGCTGAATGTCTGTGGGACTGTCTGTCAGGGGTCCCAGCGGGCCCCGCGGGGGGCAGCGAGGTGACAGTGAACCTGCGGCTCATGGTGCGGAAAGGGGCCAGGCGGCCGCGGTACAGCCGGGATCGCACAAGTGGCCGCAGCCTGGCTCCGGGAGGCAGAAAGAGCGGATCCCCGCCATCCCCCTCCCGCTGCCCCCCGCCAGACGCGGCGCCGCACAGGGTCCTAGTGCCCGCTGTGCTGGCAATGTTCGGACATTTTTGGCTGTCACAACAGGAGAGAGAGTGGTACTGGCATCTAGTGGCAGAGGCAACTTGCACCATCTAGTCTTGTACCAAGGCTGCCTGACCATGAGCCACAGGTTTACCATCAGCTCCCTGCACTCCCTCCTCATCCCTCACCCTTCCGCACGTTGAGGCCCCTGGTACCTGGAGGAGGACTGGCCCTGAGAGGGTCTGGCATCTGTCCTTGGATCCTGCTACCTCCTAGAGAAGGACACCAAACGTTTTACAGTCCCCCTCAAAGAACTATCTGGCCCGAAATAGCGCCAAGGTTGAGAAACTCTGTACTGGCATAAGACGATTCCTACATCGTGGGGCTGGCCAGGTTTTAAGCATGCCTGCGGGCAGATGATGTCGTCTGTTCCTGTGGTGGTGATAACTGACCGCGAAGCCTATTTGGAAGGTGGAGCCCAAGAGTTCAGGTGGACCTGTTAGGTTGAGATGCCTACTTAAGGGCCCCACAGAGTCGGCCACTGAACATACAAGTCTGGAGTTTGGGGGAGAGGCTAAGGCTGGGGCCAAAACTTTGGAGATGCTACTTAAAGCTTGTAGGGCTAGGCAAGGTCACAGGTAATGAGTGTGCACAGAGAAGTCCAAGGATTGAGCACAACGGCACACTATCACTTAGAGGTTGGAAACAGGAAGACCCAGCCCGTGAGCTGAGAGGGGAAACAGGACTAAGAGGTGTCCCAGAGACCAAGTAAGAAAAAACGTCAGGAAGACGGGCATGGTCACAGGCTGTGTCAAAGGCCCTGAGAGATGGCGCAGGGTACGCACAGAGGAGTGCGCACTGTGCTTCCTGTAGCATCTGGCTGCAGGGAGATCACAGGGGGCTTTGAAGAGAGTGATTTCAGTGATGTGGTGCGGTGGGAGCCAGGCAGGAAGTAGTTGACCTCAATGGGAATTGAGGACGTGGAGATGGCAAGTAGAAACCCACACTTTGAGAAAATTCTACTACGGATGGGGAACAGAGTAATGGAACATTATCTAGAGAGTCAGGGACCCAGAGGAATTTTCAACAAGCCATAATAAGGGATATTTGTATGCCAATGGAAGTGGGTCATTCCCGAGCAGGAAACGGATGAGTTAGGAGAGAGGGGATCCACCCAGAGGGTGCGTGGGAGGAAGTTCTCTGAAGCTCTCCTCAACCTTCTATCTGCTCAAGCCCATTACCTCCCCTCCCCTCCCCCAACCTTCATTCAAGTCCCTCTGTCATCCTTTGAGGTCAAGTGCCTATTCCTCAGCCTGGCATTTAGGCCTTCTCTCATCTGCTTCAGACCACCATTCCTATCTCAACCATTCCAGAATCTTCTCTGCTCCCTCACCATCCACACATAGAATTCTGAGACATCTGTAGTTCCCCAACACTGCCTGCTTTTTCTCTCCTCCCAGCATTTTCTCCAAGAGCACACATTCCAATCCC
The DNA here is from genome assembly GCA_007922815.1 of Macrotus californicus. Lineage (NCBI taxonomy): Eukaryota > Metazoa > Chordata > Mammalia > Chiroptera > Phyllostomidae > Macrotus > Macrotus californicus. The sequence goes on from VMDR010002693.1 coordinate 62,482, forward strand.
ACCACCACCACTCACCAGCTATGAGACGTCAGGTGAGCTGTTGTCTAAGTTTCCTCATTTGTAAATGGGGGGAGGTGATGCCAATATCAATGGTACCTATAAGGGAAGAGTAGTTAGTACGTGTCTCACAGGATTGATTTAAGGATGAGCTGTGTCGGCACAGAGAAAGCACAGGGAACCATGCCTGGCATATGTCAGTGCTGTACTAGGGGTAGCTACTATTTTACCAAAAGGAAGAGGGTGCACACGCCCAGCATGCAGCAGAGCCAAACACTGAACACTGAGTGTTGCAGTGGAAAAGCTAAAGCCATTCATTGGCTGGGCACCAAGCCAGAACAGCAAGCTAGTGCTCAAAATCCAGAGTCCTTGATGGCTTTTGATCAGAGGTTTTTAAAGGCAAAGATTGAGGGCTAGGGGATACGGGGCAAGGGGCAAGCTGATTGGCTAGTTCTCATGCAAGCCTCAGAGATTTTCCTTATTCTGATTAATTTAGTTTTTGACGTCATCTTGTCTGGTGTTCTCATCACTGTGGTCAGGTGATACAACCAGGTGATTCTGCAAAACATCCCATACTGGTACATCAGTGATGTTATCTTTAAAGCAAAAGGCAGAAACTAAACATCTTGTGAACTGTTACTGTTTCGTGCTTAGGTAGCTACATTCATCTATTATCTCAAGCAAAGTGTCCTTTTATACATTTTTCCTGGAACTTACTTTATAGGCAGGCCTCTAGGACATAACTAACATATTTTCCTTATCTTTGACTCTAAGCTACATGACAACAAAAGCAATTGAAACATTTAGTTAATGCCTATCCCTGTGTCCCTAGACCCTATGACGGGATACCTAACCACAGTCACTGCTGATGGTCTGTTTCACTGGCATCGAGCACATGGTCTGTATTTTGTTTTCCCACTGCCTTATCCCTGGGCACTGCGGCCGTTTCCAGTTTCTCACTGTACGAACAAGGCTGCGATCAACATCCTTCTATGTGTTGTTTTGGGCACATGTGTGAGGGCTGGAGAGAAGGTACATTTACGTTCTTGGTAAATAACTCTCCTAGAAAACAAGTCCTACTTCTACAAGGAGAAACTCTTGCTCATCCTTCCAAATTCAGCACAAGTTCAGATGTCATCCTGACTGGGGAACATTCCCTGACTTCAAGCACAACACACAGAATATCACACACACACACACACACACCTTTAGGATAAAGGGTCACACACTGCACACTCTCCAAGTGTGACCCCACCCCCTACCAGTCACAGAATCACTCTTGTAACTGAGTTAGACTCTCTGGGGGCAGAGCCTGGAGTCTGCATTTAAGCAAGTTCTACGGGTGCTTTGATGCATCCTAAAGTTTGAGGACCACTGAGAGAGGTCCTTGAGGACAAACATAGTCCAATTTATCTCTCTCTATGCCCAGTGTCCAGCACATGTAGGGGCTCAATAACTGTTTGATGAATAACTGGCCCACTGCCTCGGCTGTGAAACAGGAATAATCACATTATACTTTCCTAATAGGCAGAATCAAATATTTTAACATTTATGAAGTGCTTACAATGCTGTCTGGCACGTGGTAAGCACTCTACTTGTTAAATATGTATACACATGCCCACATACATGACTACATACATAAATAAATTTCAAGGTTAGAGAATCCAAGTTTATTGAACACATTCCAACAGAAAAGGAAGGTGGGATGAGAGGGCCCAGCCCACCCCCACTCATCCTTTATCCTTCAGAACATATCCACCAGTTTGTATCCGGCAAACTGGCTCCTTCCCCATCAGGAGAGTCCCCACGGGGACCCACACTGCAGAGCTGAAGCAGGATGGGGAGCCTTAGGTCTCAGGGCACTGCAGGATATCGAAGGTCACATAGCCCACTTCGTCCACCTGGTTCACCTCGTCCTGGAAACTCACGCGCCAGTAGAAGCGGTCCTGGCAGAAGTAAGCTTTCTCTGCAGGGAAGAGGCAGGCACAAGAGGGGTGATTCCGAATCCCCCACATATACATACAGAAACAGAAGCCCTTTCTAGATCTTTCCAAGGTTTTCATAAGACACTTTCATCTCCCCCACAGAGATGCTAGAGGGCACAGACACCGATGTGCAAAATCCTGGCACTGAGACTGGCACACAGTAGGGGCTCTGGACAACTGATTCAACATTCATTCATTCATTTATTCACTCAACAAAGATTTATCCTGCCAAGCACTGTTAGGAGCACTGGGTATGCAGCAGAGAAAAATTGCAGGCATGATCTCAGTTCTGTTGGTGCTTATACTCTGGTGGGCAAGACAGATGACTAACAAGCAAACGTGTAAATAAATGAGATTGCTGTTGACAGTGGAGAGGAAACAAAAGCGAGTAAGCAAATAGATAATGAAGGTCAGAGAAGGCCTCTTTGAGAAGGTGGCTTTAGTGCTGAGACCTGAAGAATGAGAGGGAGGCAGCCTGGTGACAATCTGGGAAAAAAACCTTCCAGGCAGAGAGAACAACTGGCATACAGGCCTGGAGCAAGGACTGACCTTGACGTGTTCAAAGAGCAGCCAGAAGGCCAGTGGGGGTGGAGCGAGCAGAGGGAGTAGTGGGAGGGGAGGCGGGGTCAGCTCCTGTTAGTTTCTTTGGCCTTGGAATATGTCTGGAGTCACTCCCAAGACTATTGCCTTCCACTCCTAACCCCTCTCTGCTCCCAGAGAATAACACATTAACAGTATTGGACAACCAGGATGGCTTGGACGAGGGTGTTTGCAAAGGAGATAGTGAAAGTAAATATTTCAGAGGTAGAATCAACAGAACTGGTCAACTGATGTGACATAAGCGGTGAAAAAGAGAAAGGAAGTATAACTCTAGCTCTCCCGATTTTCCCGAAGGGGAAAGAGGCTCCGCGAGTAGCAGTGACTGGCCCAAAGACACGCAGCTATGAATCGCCTTCTTTATCACTATATCCCTGGTGGCAGCCCAGTGCCTGGCAAATATTGTCTAACAAAGCAATGAGCCTTCCTGCAAACCACGCGTCCTGTATTGTAGGGGAAAGAGTTTTCAGCTGGGGAGGCAGGAGATATGGATGTTAATTCTGGCTGTTCCCCTGTGTCTCCTGGATGATCTGGGGAAGGTCCCTGACTCTATAACTGTGCTGAGATATTTGCCTCAATCGCAGGGGAACTTTTTCCTTCTGGCTGGGAATTTGGCTAATTTCTAAAGCAGGGGAGCCTAGCATGGGAAGAGGCGTCTAGGAGGACCCTCTCCTGAGACCCGTCTGCGGCCGGCACCTTGGTACTGGAAGATGTCGTGCGTGTTTAAGGGCACCCCGGGGAACATCTGGTCCACATCGGTGGCGCTCTTGGGATCCACTGTCTGCGTCTTCGTGTCGAACCTGCAGGAAGGCAGCGAGGAGACAGGTGCTGAGCTGGTGGACAGGCGTGTGGCGCCGGGGCTCCCCCTGCCGGCGGTCCCCGTGGCTCTCACCTCCAGAACTTCTGTCCGCTGAACAGCAGCACCTTACCCCCGCCACGCGGGAGGGCCCCAGTGACTTGGGTCACCTCCTGGCCCAAGCCTAGCTTGTCCAGACGCCTCGGGCCTAGCACCGATGCGCCTGTGTAGACCCACACTTGGCGCCCTGCAGGGGAGAAGGATCATATCGGCCAGGGGGCAGGGAGAAGGCACAACACATTCTCCTGGATTGTCAAAAGGGAAAACCCAGGGAGATCTTTCAGAACCTGGAGGGCCTGCAGCCTCAGTGTTGTCGAGCAGAGCCGCTGGGTAGGATCGTGCAAGGGGAGCTGAAATTCAGCCCCCCCCCCAAACTTGCTAAACTAAATCCGCCAGGAGGGGACACATTTTTTAAATCCACATCTTAACATTTTGTGGATTATCCTCGGTCTCTCGGTCCTCCTAGGTCAGTGAGGATGGTGAAGGGGGACAGGGAAAAGGAGGGAACTAACCAGAGAAAAAGAAAATCTTTTTGGTGACTGGCTCCTCAAAGGCGGAATCCAGCTTGGAGGGCAGCGCAGGCCATGTGTTCCTGATAAAGAAGGGGCCCTGCACCCGGCGTCGCTGGGTGTTAGAGAATCGCCAGTACTTTCTGAGAAAGTAGAAAAGGAAACAGCAGGGCACTGAGTGTTGAAACAAGGGCCAGTGGGAGGGGAGGGGCAAGGTGGTCTCTTCCCCAAAGGCCCTCCCTCACCACTCATCCCTGCCCCTCACCCATCCTTGAATAAATGCAGGTGGCTCCCAATCTCTGCGATGGCATCGAAGAGGTTCACGTTGCAGACGTTGTCCACTGGGTCCGAAGACGCTGTGGGGACTGCAGAAGGGCCAGCAGTGGGGGGACCTGTGGGGCCTGCAGTGGGGGCATCTGTGGGGCCAGTGGAAGGGGGGCCTGTGGGGCCAGCAGTGGGGATCTCTGAGGGGCGGGTAGTGGGAGGACCAGTGGTGCAGACCGTCGGGGGTGCAGTGGGCTGGGTTTCAGGTGTGGTGGTTGGAGGCCGTGGTTCAGGTTTAGGGGGAGGACCTAAAAAGAGACACCGAATGAGACACCCCTCTTCCTGCATACCTCTGTACCCATGGCCTGGCTACTCCCCAAAGCCTATCAGATAGATATCCTGCCTGGCACTCACTCCCCTCCCTTTAGATGCTGGAGCCTGCCTACCCACCTACCCCCCTCAAGCACAGGAAGGCCTCACCATGTCCTACACTCACCTTTCATTCCAACCATATTTATCTGACCCCTGGGTCAGGCCCTGGCCCTATAAACATAAGACGGGCAGGGACACCCCCACCCCTGATCCTGCAGGTAGGAGAGAAGTGGTTTGGGGCACTCAAACTGAATGCCAAACCTAGTGCGGGAAGCTTTATAAACTCCTATTTAACTTGCGTGAGCTTCAAAAAAAAAACAACTATGAAGTAGATTCTTTAAAATCCCCCATTTTTTAAAATGAGTAAATAATACCAATAATAAACGACAGCAACACTAAAAATATCAAACACTTACATGGCATTCACTAAATGCCAGGCATTATTCTAACTCATTTAAACCTCTTAACAACCCTGAGAAGCAAGTACTATTATTAGCCCCACTTGACAGATGAGGAAACTGCCAGCAAACTAATGTATCCCAGGTCACCTAGCCAGGAAGTGGCTGAACTGGCTTTTGAACCCACATCTGTCTCGTTCTGAGTCTAGGCTCCCGACCACCATCGCCAAGCACTGACCCCACAGCAGGTACACCCACTAGACCCAGACTCCTTCGCACATAGATGCTGAGGTCCCAATTCCTCCCACCCCATTCTCCGCCCTTCCTGCTCTTCCCCCCAATCCCTGCCACAGAGCCTCACCATACAGATGCTGGATACCCTTCACGTCGTCCTCATGCAGAGGGGACTTCTCCGTGTAGCTGTACATGGGGTACATGAGCGCCTCCGGCACAGATGAGTGATCTAGGCCCAGGGCGTGGCCGAACTCGTGTGCAGCCACAAGGAATAAGCTGTATCCTGGAGGAAAGAGAGAGCCTGATACGTGAGCCCTGGGTCATGCTCCCAGCCCCAGAACCTTGGAACCCTGCCCACCTTGGTCGGGGCAGAAGCCCCACTTCTTGTCTCTGTCGAAGTTCGAGGTGGTGGCACACCAGAGGTGCCCGTCGCTGCGGCCCTCCCTGGTACAGGTCGAGTACTCCTTGCCCAGGAAGACGAAGGGGAAGACGCACAGCTCCCCCGCTGAGTTGCCCCCGGTCACCGTGGAGTCGACTGAAGAAACCAAGCGCCTTGGGTGAGCCCAGTGGGTGGGTCCAATAAGGAGCCAGGGGCGGGGCCAAACAAGGAGCTAGAAAGCCTTGGTACCATTTTTAAAGCCTAGGGGGCGATGTGGGGCACATCTGAGTCCAGGTTAGGCCTGGGCACTGGAGGCCAAGGGAGAGGCAGCCGGCTGGGCTAAAAGACCAAGCCCCTTGAATGAGGCCACAGCAATTGAAAGTCAGAGGGAGGGGCTATGGTGAGAGTGGGCAGAGCCTGGCGGCCCTGAGGACCAACCACAAGTGGAGAGACAATCTGATGGGTGGGGGAGAAACGTTTTGAAGACCGGTGTTGAATCTGGCAAGCCGGGCAGAGGTACCTCGGGTAGGGCAGAAGCCATAAAGCTTGTCCTTGTCGTAGCTGGCTGTGGTGGCACACCAGCGGTACCCGTCTGAGCGACCATCGGTGGTGCAGGCGGAGTAGGAGCGGCCCTCGAAGGTGAATGGAAACTTGCATGGCTTGCCGTCTGAATTGCCGTGCTGGGTGTAGAGTCCTGGGGAGGCCCACACATTACCCCGAGTTTATTAACCCACGGGTCACCCATGTACTGCACCCCTCCTGTCCTCATTTCACAGGTGAGGAAACTGGACCCAGAGAACAAAAGAGTGACTTGCAGACCGCACAGCACTAGTGGCTGAGCAGGGATGAAAGCCCAGAGTTCCGGCCCTGGAGAGTGTAGGGCACCCCCCGCCGCCCCCCACCACCACCACCACCACCATCCTCTCCAAAATCCCGAACTCACTCTCGCTGGGGCAGAAGCCGAACAGACGGTCAGTGTCAAAGTCGGCCGTGGTGCTGCACCAGAGCATGTCGTCGGAGCGGCCATCCGTGGTGCAGGCGGAGTAGGAGCGGCCATCAAAGGTGAAGGGGAAGTGGCAGGGAGCGCCATCTGCGTTCCCAAAGCTGGTCGGGACCACTGCAGGTGGAGAGGGACCAGGGTCAGGGAGGATGGCGATGGTCCTGAGAAGAGAAGGGAATGGGGTCCGTGGTGGCTCAGGATCTCACCGACGCCTTTGCCCAGGGACCACAACTCTTCGTCGTCGAAGTGGGCGTCTCCCTGGATGCCCTGGCCAGGAGGAAAGGCGTGTGCCAGCAGACCGTCCTTCCCGTCGAAGGGATACCCATCTCCGTGCTCTGAAGAAGCAGATGGGAAGAAGAGAGTTAGCTGGGTGCAGGCTGTTGGCTACTCGAGGACACTGGACTGACTGGGGGCTGAAGTCCCGCCCATGAGCAGCTACCCAAGCCTTGCGTCCCGGCGCTCTGCGGCCAGGGCTGGGAGCACAGGCAAGAGAAAGCTGGGTCCAGTGCCCCCTCTACTCTTCATGGCCCTCCCTCTCTTGTCCCGGCCCAGACCCTCTTGGCTTTACCCTTCTCGCTTTCTCACCCCTAACACCGAACTGGATGACGATATCGGCTTCCAGGCCGTACACGCGAGTGAAGGTGAGCGGCGTCACCGCGCTCCAGACCGCGAAGGCGCGGGCAAAGGCGTCATCGATCACGTCGCGCGGCAAGTCTTCGGAGTAGTTTTGGATCCTGCAGGAGAAAGGCAGGGGGACTGAGTCCAGCCGGAGCTAAGAGGCGGGAGCCCGGGCTGCTGCAACGCCCCCTGTCTCCGCGACTTCAGCTCCAGGCTTTCATCAACAAAGCGCAGTCAGACGCACTTTTCCTTCGGCAACTCACAATGGCCCTGGAGGAGAACTAAGATTGCGAGGCGCGTTTCCCCAGAGGAGAAACGGAGGCTCAGAAGTGGAGCCACTTGCCCCAGGCTGCACGTTTAGTGAAATCCAGGGACAGGTCTGAGACAGGCAGTGTTCGTCTGCCGCCTGAGCGCGCGGAGCCGGGTCTCCGCACCCCACCGCGCCCGCCCCCGCGGGACCCCGCCGCGCACCAGTACGTGATGTTCTGGTGGTGCCATTGGAGGTCGCCCTCAAAGGTCTGGAATTTGCCCACGTCTGGGACGCCACAGCGCGGGGCACGCATAGCCTCCAGGGTGATGCTGTCCAGCTCTCCAGTCTCCGGCAGAGCCAGGCGCCTCTGCAGACTCCGCAGCGCCCCGCTCAGGGACTCCTCGCGGTCCCTCATATCAGCAACTTTGATGTAACCGTAACGGTACAGATACTCCTGCGGGCCGAGGGACAGGGACGACTCAGCGCACTGACTCCCTTTCTGCGCCCTACTGGGCCAGAACCCCAGCCCTCCAGGAGCTCCGGGACTAGCAACGAGGCGCTGTGCCCGGGACTTTGTGCCCTGGACTTCAGGGCTTGTGCTCACCCAAGCATCTCCCCTCCGTGGGGACATCCTTATTTCCTTCCCAGCCCTGGATCCCCTGGCCATGCCTACTCAGGGTCCCCTAGGGTGTATCCCTCTTCACTGCCAGCCCATGCCCATTCCAGAACCCTCCAATGTTCCCCCCACACCACTCCCCATTGCCCACTTAGGACACCTTCATTAACCAATTCTTAGCCTCGCTGCCCAGAGCCTCCACGGGGCACCCCTCCCTCGCAGTTCCTGATCCTAGACACTGCCCTTCGCTAGACATGCCCCTTACCCCCAGTGTAGCCCAAAGCAACCCCTGAGCCCCATGCCCTCCCTAGGATTCCAGCCTAGACTGAGGTGATTGCTTACCTCTGCCAGCTGCCTGTCAGTGAGGGTGGTTCGCAGGTCTCCTGGGAAGACCACGAAGGTAGGCTGGCGCGGTCGGGGGGCAGCAGAGCAGCAGCCCAGGAGCAGGAGCGCCAGGACAGGGGGTAGCGAGGGGCGCATGGTGAGGGTAGCAGTGTCTGGCTGCGGCTGCCTTGCGGGGGCTTTAAGGAGGAGCTGTTAACTGAATCAGTGACCCCGCCCCTCCCGGAACGGCCAGGGCGGGGGGGGGGGGGGGGGGGGGGGGGGGGGGGGGGGGGGGGGGGGGGGCTGACTCAGGGGATGGGGTGTGTGTGTGTGTGTGTGTGTGTGTGTAAAGGTAAAGAAAGGACTTACACCACCTCCTGCCTCCCTGCTGCCCGCAGTCTCCGTTGCTGAGTCAGGCAGGACCCCAGACCCACAGAGACCCACAGGAAACCACAGGCCCGTAGGGGAGGGCTGGGTTCTGCAAAATGCACAGCTTGTGAGAACTTGTTGGGGGGAGGGAGGGAGACGAAGCTAGAGGGACCCAAGTGGTCATCCCAAGGGGAAGGGGATGGAAGATCCTCCGAGGCCTTTTTCTGAACCAGGTGATCCCCGTCCTGCTCAGACCCCTCTGCAGGCCCTCCCCACACTCCCAGGCTCGCTCTGCCCACGTGTCTACTCCCTGGACACCTCCCTTGACTCAGCTTCCTCTCCCTGCTCCATCTGGCCTGAAGTGAGTGGGCTCTGCTAGACAGGAACTGGGGAATTCCACTGGGACCACCCCCTATCTTCAGGGGCTGACTCCTTCAGGGTAGTGAGGGAGGAGTGTGTTTGTACCATCTGGAGACCAGCAGACGTGGCTTTATGCTCTTCCTTCAGGACCTTGGGCAAACGTCCTCACAGCTCGGAATTTGTTTCCTCATCTGTAAAAAGGGACCCCTTGTCCCTGAATTGATTTGAGGATAAAATGAGACCAAACACATAACATGCCTAATACAGCGTGTGCTGCAAGACCTCAACAGACCGGGCTGTGATTGCTTTCAATTTTCTGGACCAAGGTCACGATTCCAACTTGGAATCGAGAGATTGGGGTGGTGGGGCTCTAAACTGCTGTGTGATCTAGAGAATATGCCTTCCCCTCTCTGGGGTTTGGACTCTTCAGCTGTAAAACGTTGGGGAGGGGGGGTGATCTCCGGGAGCCCTTTCGGTTCTCCAGCCCCGCTTCACCCCCACCAGCTCCAGCAGCAATGAGAGCTACTTACGCCAATAAACCAGTTGGCCTCCCTCCCTTCTTCCCAGCCAGTCATTGTGGGGCAGGATCCACCTTTGCCCTCTTGGAGGCATTATTTGGGAAGGACAACAATACAAATTCAATAAGCTGTGTCTAAAGGTCTTACGCTGTGCCAGGTATTTTATAGGCTTATCTAATAAATGAATCCATGAGATGGAAACAATTAGCTTTTCTTATAGGAAATTGGAAACTTTAGAGTTCACTAATTAATGAGTCACACAGTTCTGGTTTTCAGTCCCAGCTCTGCCATTCCCCAGCTATGTGACCTTGGGCAAGTCACTTTGCCTCTGAGCCATAATAATAATGCACTTTTTGAGATTTACTCTGGAGTGCTGTGATAAGTTCCCGAAAAGCATCTGATTCTATCCTCACCCCCATCTGGGAGGCAGGTTTAATGAGTATCCCTCCCACTTTCAGGGGAGGAAACTGAGGCTCAGGGCAGTTAAGGAACGTGCCTTAATCACCCCATGAGTTAATACGCAAAGCCAGGATTCAAACCTAGGGGTCCCTAGTGCTGAAGCTTTTCATGTTTATGGCCATTTACAGGGAACTGCCATAACTCTGAGTTATTTCAGAGGGGAGTGGGGGAGTGGGATGTGGGAGAGGAGACTTAAAACCTGGACCCTTTGCCCCTAATCCCCTGAACCCACTGAAGATCAGAGAGGAGGTTTAAGCCTCTGAGAATCAGAGGCTAGGACTAAGGACCCAAGGAGACTATATTTCAGACTTGAGAGTGCGGGCCAGAGCAACATGACTTGAGAGATGGAAACAAGGAGACCCTGTAATCCAGGGGGCCTCCATCTGAAAGCAGACATGGGCTTTATTTAGAAAAATTCATGAACCACTCCCAATTTGCCATCAATTGTACAAAATAGGTCACATCTATGTACATATGTCACATTTCTCAAACTTAGCACTATTAACATTCGGGCCAGACAATTCTTTGTTGTGGGAGCCGTCCTGTGTGTTGTAGGACGTTTAGTAGCATCCCCTGCCTCTACCCACCAGATGCCAATAGCACTCCCCCTGCCAGTTGTGACAACCAGAAATGTTGCCAAACATTGCCAAATGTCCCCTGGGTGAGTGGGAGGGGCAAAGTTACCCTCACTGATATATGTTGATTTTCCTATGTAAACGGTCCCAAATTTTCATCATGTAGTGAAACGATCGATGAGGATCCTCAAACCTTTAAAGACCACTCACTCGACACATATTGGCTGAGTTTTTAAGGGCTAGGCATTGTGTTTAAGAACTGGGAATACAGCGGTGACAGGGACAGCGCTTGTCCAGAGCTCGTGGGGCTGAGAGTCCAGGAGGAGAGAAACCGAATGAGTAATTCACAACCAGAGGGACCACGTCACAAGAGGGAGGCATACTTACCTACTCCAAATGTCCCCATCGTGCAGAGGAGGAAACTGAGGCAGGCCTAGAGTGGAGAATGTGCCTCTCTTAGGTCACAAAGCAAGCCAGGGGACTGAGTGTGTGGGAGGGTGGTGGGGAGGGGGCACCACAAGGAATGGTAGCCAAGAGTCTGCACTCTAGATCCAAACTGCTGGAGTTCAAATCTCGGCTCTGGCGTGGACCTGCTGTGTGATCTGCGTAGTCAGCATAAAGGGTCGGTGCCTCAGTTTCTCCATCTGTAAGATGAGGGTAATACTAGTGCTTACCTCAGGGGGTTATAAAGGTCAAGTGAGTTAACAGATATAAAGTGCCTGATACACGGTAATGGGTGCTTGGGGCTACTCTAATTCTAAATAATTGCCTCTGGACCAGCTGGCCATTTTTACCAATTTGGGAGCAGGGCAAGAACACCCCACCAGGAGCCTTGGCACTTGATTTCTGGAGTCAATCCAAGCAAGAAGCCTCCTTCCCTCACTCCCTCCCAACTTCTTCCTTCACCCCCTGGCTTCCCAACCCCCACCAAGGGGAACTTGGGGAGAGCTTGGCTTTCAACACAGCCATGGCAGGAAGTGGTTCTGGTTACCACATCCCCTTCCCCACTTCCCCAGCCCCTCCTTCCAATGCCACAGCAAGGTTTAGCCAAGGCCCTGGGAGAGCAGGCAGGAAACAGCGTTTACCCCCAGGGGGGGTGCCCTCTAAGCCTGACCAGGGTCATGGCTTGAACCCTAAGCCCCTCACCCAGGTGGAGGCCACATCAGGATGGGGAGGGGGCTGAACCTAGAGCCCTGAGTCACCAGCTGGATGACACAGCCCTGCGGGCTGCTATTAGTAACTCCAGGCCCCCAGACCGGGGTCAGCCTCACAAGATGAGGAATCTCTCCCCCTAAAGGATGGGGGAACTCCAAGTCTGTTTCTCCCAAACCTGCCAGAGAGGGGAGGGGCAGCCAGGCCTGAGAGGCTCTGGCAGGATGTTGAGAAGACACTTGTGTCTAGGATGAAGCAGAAAGGTGTGTGTATTGCAAGGTATTTCCCCAGGGGGGAGCATCACTCATGTACCCACCCCCACCCACAAACACGCCTGCCATCCGTAGCCCCAGGGTGGTGGCAACTCCCAGGCTGACTCTTAGAACCTCTCATAATAATATTGTCATGCCTCCCACTTATTTATACTAAATACTAAATACTTCCTTCAACAGGAAGCCACAGAGCACAGACTTTGAAATCAGACCTCCTGGGTAGTTCAAATTCCAGCACCTATTCCTTCTGATCGTGTGACTTTCAACAAGTCACTCTGCCGCCTGTGCCTCCATTTTCTCGTCTGTAAAATGAGAAGGGAACAGTCCTCACTCAAAGGGTGTGGGGGGGTTAAATGAGATTATACGTTGCATGTTTTTAGCACAGAGGAGGGATCCAGAAAAAAAGTTGGTTGTGATGATTCTGTTACTCTAGTGCTCCCACCTTTAACAATCAGGACTCATACCCTGGCTGGTGTAGCTCAGTGGATTGAGTGCCGGCCTGCAAATCAAAGGGTTGCCGGTTCGATTCCCAGCTGGGACACATACATGCCTGGGTTGCAGGCCAGGTCCCCCATAGGGGGCGAGTGAGAGGCAACCACACATTGATGTTCCTCTCTCTCCCTCTATTTCCCTCTTTCTAAAAATAAATAAATAAAATCTTTAAAAAATAAAAATCAGGACTCATGATCCCAGTTAACTTTACAAATTTGGATTTGTAAACCCTTTTACTGGTGAGGAGCCTGTCAGGCTGCAGCAGTGGCCCGAGTCCACATGGCTAGCAAGGGGCAGACCTGGGACTCAGCCCAGACCTGACACCAGCACCCTGTCCTTCCTACTACAGTGTGCATGTGCCCCCAGTGACCTCAGTCTTTGATCGTTCTATTAGTTGATACCTGGGCGAGGAGTGGTGGGGGGACCTGACAGTTTTCCCAGCCTGGTATGTACTTTATCACATCTGATCTGCACCCAATGGCAGACCTTCTGAACGTGTTTGAATCTGAGCTTTTAGAACTCCTTGGCATTCACGGGAGGCAGAGATTGTAAACCATTTCCAAGGCAATGGACCCAAGGCCCAGAGAAGGGCTTCAGTTTGCTCACTGTCACACAGCTGGTGAGTGACAGAGCTCCCTCCCGCCCAGGCCTTCTGACTCTAAATCCCGTGCTAATATCAGGTCACTGGATCTGTCCAGAAGGAAGTCAATGGGGGAAGCAGCCTGGGGGAGTAGGGAGTTGTCCAGAGGTCATGCTGAAGGGGGAGCCAGGAACCAACAGAGAGAACGGGTATAGGGTATTTGGCTGGGTGGGTGAAAGAAGGAGAATTAAGGATTAGGGTGGCTAGAAGGGGCAGAGGACAGTCAAGGGAAGTTTCTTTAAGGCAAGAGGTTCACATCCACAAGGAGGGATGGTGCTTGGAGGGAGACATGCAAATTGAGGGGAAAGAGGATCAGCCTGGGACTAGCTCCTTAGGCATCGGGTTGCCCACTGGCAGGTTAGGCTATGCTCGGGGTCCCGGCAATGCAGATGCAGCCCCAAAACACACGTTTAAAAGATTATTTAATTTTCCCGTTGGTTTCCTATTAAGACTTATTCTTAGAGCAGTTTTCGATTCACAGCAAAAATAAGAGGTAAGCACAGATTTCCCATATAAGCCCTGCCACCCCCCAACACATATGCACGGCCTCCCCCTTTGTCTGCATCCCTCACCAGGGTGGGACGTTTGCTACAATTGATGAAGTTTCACTGACACATCAGTCACCCAAAGGCCATAGTTTAGGGCTCACTCTTGGTGTTGCACCTGCCGTGGGTTTGGGCAAACACACGTGACATGTAACCATTGTTATGCGCTCACAGAACATTTCACTGTCTCGAAAATCCTCTGCGCTCTCCTCACTCATCCCTCACCCCCACAAACAGATTGTTTTTGACATTTGAAAAAAAATCCTCGAAGTAGCCAGCATGGGAAAAATCAGATCCCCGTTGGACTTCCTTTTATAGTCATTACAGGGCTTAATGTCGTTTCACTTGGGGCAACAGACACACGGGGAAGAGCACCAGATTCTCAGCGATCACAGCCTCTGAAGGTCTGGACCTGGTCCTGTTTGCAGCGGGGAGAAGTGAGGGAGGGCTTCATCCCTGGAAATCACAGGCTAACCAGTCAGTGGTCATTCAGTCCATGCTGGTTGGAGCAGCAGGGAGACATCCACACTGCACACGGGGCAGCTGACGACTTCTTTGCCCCTTTCGCATACCTGGGGTGCACCCTTATTCTTGGCCGGCACACTTTCTCAGGCATCTTCTAGTGCTGGTGGTTCTCGAAATGTAGTCCCAGGCCCAGCAGCATTAGGACGACCCAGGAACTGGTTAGAAACGCAGAACCTCACCTGCCTCCACCCCTGAGCTATTGCATCAGCACCTCCAGGTGGGGCCCAGCCATCTTTGTTTTAACAAGCCTGCCAAGTGCTTCCGGTGCATGCTCACGTTTGAGACCTCTGCTGTATTCAAGTTTCCTCCCAGCACTAAGGTGAGGGCAAGAGGAGGTGGGGGCTGCAGAGCAGGGGGAAAGGATGCTTTTGAGGCCATTCCTAGATGAGGAAACTGAGGCTCAAAGAGATGAAGCCACTTGCCCAAGGTCACAGAACTAGTACCAAAATCTAGGCCTTTCTGACTGTAAAGCTGATGTTCCTTGCCACATTACAGCTAGGGCCGACAATCAAATATTTAACAACCAGGACGTCAGGAACCCTGACCAATCAGAACAGATTCAGTCCAAAGAGCTAGGGGCGGTGGAGGTGAGGAGGATCATTAATCCTTTCTGTCCTGGATCTGCAGCCCTAAGGGCCTGGGGGAAGAGGCTAGCCCTCTGGGGCACTAAGAGGGTTTAAAGCAGCACCTGTTACCAACGGGTAGGGAAATGTTTCAATATTTAACAGATGGTGCTTCTGTACTAGTGCACATCAGCCGAACATCAGCCCTGACAACAGTCTTCTTCCTGGAGAGAAAGGCTCCTGAAATTTGCAGCCGTTGGGTGGAGGGCCTGGAGCTAAATATAGCCTCAAAGAGAACACAGGTATAACACCAGCCTATGAGACTGCTGCCTGTTCGGCGGTGTTTCTCAACTGTGGCTGCACATTGGAGTCACTAGGATTTTCTTTTGCACAGTGATGCCTGGGTTTTACCCCCTCGCCCAGACATTCTGACTTAGTTGGTCTGGGGTACAGCCTGGGACTTTTTCTCTAAAGCCCCCGTGATGCATATGCAACCTGGTTGAAAACATTGCTCTACAGGGCCCCTGAAACCTTTAAGAGAGTTGAGATTAAGAACCCCGGGCTTGCATCAATATTTCTCAAGGCTGGGGACTTAAAAAAAAAAAAAAATACAGATTCTCAAGAGATCCTGATTCAGTAACCACTGGGGCCAGGAATTGGATGTTAGCAAGCTCCCCTGGTTTAGAAATCAGTGACAGAGCCAGCCCCTGAGGTGCAGGAGCTCTGAGATTCTACCCCCTCCCCCCAGCTCACCCCCACGCAGTTGAAGCAATTGAGAACATTTTGCCAGGAAGTATCGAGAACCAATTTCCGCAGCTCTTCCTTCCCCTGTGCTGTGGAGACGTTGCTTCAAAGAACATGCTCTCAAACAGCCCAAGACACCCTCCCGGGAGAGCCTTTTTCAGGCGGAACGCCGCAGAGCCCCAGGCCTGCTCTGATTGCCTTCTCTTCCCATTAATCCTGGGACACCCTCATTTAGATGCGATCTGCATATATTTGCATATTAAGTTCCAGTGCCCACCTCCTCCCGCCTCCCCGCCCCTGTGGCATGTTAGGGGACAATAAAACTAATGTATTCACAAAGCCTGCTGAGATGTGTTGGAACTTCACGCATTGCTGAGTCTGATCTACCTGAAGCCAGGCACTGGGATGAGGGGAAGATGGCACAGGCCCCGCGCGGAAGCTTCAGGAAAGCTCCGGAGAGGATGCGCTCAAAGCCTCCAGAGCTCTGGAACTAGCGGTTTTAGCCCTGCTCCTGATGAGAGGCAATTTGGGATTTCTCCAGTGGGAAAAATATGGGGAGCAACAGTAGACAGAGTGAGGGAGCTCCCCCTTTCAGGAGGCAGGTGAGGTCCCTTCCCAGCCTGACAAGGAGCCTGGCTTGGAGACCACTTGGAAGGCTCTCCCAGGTCCAGCCACGGGCTCCATGAAGAACTACCAGGTGACAGCTGGTGCAGGGGAAGGGGCTGGGTGCTGGAATCCAACAGACCTGGTTTGGACTGTATGACCTGGGGAGAATGACTTCCTCCGTGAACAGTTTCCTCATCGTTGTAATGGAAGTAATCAGCTCATTACCTGGAGATGGGAGCCATGCCTTTGTTTGGTCTCCCGGTAATGGAACACCTTTCCTAAGCCCCTTCCAAGGCTGGGAAGGAAATTGCTAATGGGTGCAAGTGGGAGGGGCACCGGCAGGCCAGCAGCCCTGAGAGTGCACACAGGCTGTCCCTGCCACATGGTTCTGGCCACGCTCACGGCTAACCAGCTTCTCTTGCCTCCAGCTCACGTTCCTAGTGTGGCATCAAGCCCTCCCATCACTGTTGGGAGCCTCCAGGAATCTATTTAGTATCCACCTTTTTGCTTAAGTTAGCCCATACAGTTCTGACTGCTTGCAGCCAAGGACCCCCATTGACACAAGAACCATTCTGGTCCTTTGCCTCAACTGCCTGCCTGTCTGGCTTTGCCTGCAAGCCTTCTGAAGGTCCCCGGGCACTTCCTGTGCAACTTGGTCCAAATCTACTCCTCTCCAGTCCTGTTCCTCCCTCTACGTGCTCCTCCTGCTTCTATTCAAGGCACTCTCTCCTCCCTGGTCTTTTTAACTTCCAAACCATCTGAATGTAATCCTAAAGTGTGCCCCCCCGCCTCCACCACCACCCCTGCCTGTGTCATCCAAACAGTTGACAACCTGGTTAATCTTCTTAAATCCATCCTCTCTGTATTAGTCTGCTAGGGCTGCCATAACAAAGTGCCACAGGCTGGAGTCGGGGAGGGGAGGCTGAAACAACAGAAATTTATTTTCTCACACTTCTGGAGGCTGGAAGTTTAACATCAGGGTGTCAACCCAGTTGGTTTCCTATGAGGCCTGTGTCCCTGGTTTGTAGATGGCCATCTTCTCTCTGTGTCTTTACATGGTCGCCTCTCTGTGCGTGTCTGTGTCCTAATTTCTCCT
The DNA here is from genome assembly GCA_007922815.1 of Macrotus californicus. Classification (NCBI taxonomy): domain Eukaryota; kingdom Metazoa; phylum Chordata; class Mammalia; order Chiroptera; family Phyllostomidae; genus Macrotus; species Macrotus californicus. The sequence goes on from VMDR010002693.1 coordinate 79,797, forward strand.
TGCAAAGACATCAGTCGTACTGGATTAGCATGTGCTCTGATGGCCTTGTTTTAATGTAATCGCCTCTCCAAAGGCCATCTCTCCAAATACTGTCATATTCTGAGGTACTTGGGGTTAGGACATTAACATGTGGATTCGGGGGATGCAAGTCAGTCCATACCACCCTTCATCCTCTGCGTTCCCACCTGCACAGCTTGAGCCTCAGCCCCATCACTTCCTGCCTGGTAGGAAATAGTGCAGCCCTCCAGTACCCTGCACCCGGGCTCCAGGTACATCTTCTAGGTGAGCAATCCCTGACCGTGCTCAGAAAGCCTCCATAGCTCCCTACGGTCTCCAGAGTGGAGACCGAACTCCTTAGCCTGCCATCCAGGGCCTTTCAGAACCTGACTGCCACCTGCTTTCCAGACCACCATTGCAATTAGGGCCAGGAAATATGACAATGTTGTCTAGGGCCTAGCTATTCAATGTGTAATTCATATCAAAGTGTACTTCAGAGACCTATAGCATCTGGCACCACCTGGGAGCTTGTTAGAAAAGCAGACTCTTGGGGAGGGGGGGCGGTGCCAGGCCCCAGACCCTCTGAACGAGGATATGCTTCACCTACACAGACCCCAGGCAATCCGTATGCACCCGGGAGTTTGAAAAGTTCATCCACAGAGCGACTCATAGAAGCAGGACCTGTGGTCACCTTGTTGGCTCAGAAATTTGACTTTGTCCTGACAGATCCATTCAACTCACAAGACTGCGGGATGCACAGCAGATGACAAGTCTGAACTAACAGCTGAACTTGCCTTCCCCAGGCTATTAAGAATGCCTAACTCACAGGTATAAACAAATGAAAAGGTTACTGGGCACAGCGCTCTGACGGGAAAGGCCATGTCCTCTCTCGTTTCCATTCAACAAACGTACTGAGGCCCTGCTGAGGGTCAGGCTCGGTGTGGGGCCCATGGAATGAAAGGAGACACGGGCTTTGTCCTGTTGACCTCACAAAGCCGGAAGGGGGACAGACCACAAAGACATGCTCTCATCAACCATTGTCTAGGCCACCCCACCTCCCACTCTATTTCTCCATTCCTCAACCTCTGTTCTTGGAACACACCCTGCTTGGGGCTCTGGACCTTGGCACTCTTGGTTCCCCCTGCCTCGACCCTTCTCACCCATGCCCTCCGCTCTGCGCTCCCCCTGTGCCTGGCTATATTATATTCATCTTTCAGATTTCAGCAGAAATGTCGTTTCTTCCAAGAAAATGTTGCTGACCACCCCAACCTGAGAACGAGGCTCTTCCGTGCTCCCACGACCCCCCTCGACCAACCACTTCCCTTACTGTGGCATTTTTCCTAATTCAAGTGAAATCCCTGCCTAGTCATCTGTCTCTCCCTGCACACCGAGGTCATTATGAGAGCAGGACCCTTATCTGCTGTGTTCACTGCTTTTGGAGGTATTTCTCAAACAGAGGAAAATGATCGTCATACTAGTCGACCATTTTTAAACTCATAACATGTGCCAGGCATTGACTTCAGTATGCATGTGCATTAATTCATTTAGTCCTCATAACTACCCAGTGAGCCGGGAGCTATTCTTTCCATTTCACAGATGAAGAAAAAGAAGCTCAGAGATGTTAAGTAATTTACCCAAAGTAACACAGCTATTAGAAAGGGGCTGTGCAGAGATTCAGACCCAGGCAGTCTGGCTCCAGAGTCTGCATACTGGAAGAGGGGGCCAGAGTCTGCATACTGGAAGAGGGGGCCAGGGAGAGGTAAGAGGCCGGGGAGGCTTTAGCAGGAACAACACCTGAACCAGGTTCTGAAGAGTGAAGAGGAGTTTGTCACTTGGGCAAGGAGCAGGGCTTTGCAGGCTTGACAACCTCCAAGCCTCACCTTTCAATGCAAAAGCATTTTCCTGAAGGGCAAAGGGACCGCAATCGACAGCACTGGCCGGTGAGGCCTAGAAAGGGTGAATGCCTGCGACGCATCCAGTGTCAGCCTGAGTCACCCATGCGTGGGACGAGGCAGGCTCCATATCCCCTGGAGCTCTGCTCCTTCTTTCCCTGCTTGGGTGAGAAGGGCGCTGTCCTGCCCTCCCCTCTTGCCCAGAGATTTGAGGCTAAACCCCACCCCAGTTCCTTGCAGGGATTGGCTCTCCACCTGGGAAGGAAAGTCCCAGCAGGCGTCCCTTTAGGCAGGTGCAGGCCCAGCTGCAGACCTGCAGCCTCTGAGGACAGGGGGGAGTTTCCCCAAAACGCTACTCAGTCTGTCCTCAGCCTGGCTCAGGAAGCCTCCAACGTTTAAAGTTACAGAACCCTTTCAAGAACCTGGATCTCAAAGGAAGCCCAGGGTGTAAGTACAGTTGAAGAGGAGGTGCTGTGCAGCTCCCCATCTGCACAGACCCTGTCCCCAGGTGGGCGTGAGCCCTGATCTAGCCCCACCACCTCTTTTTATTGTTGGGATAACTGAGGACCGGAGGAGGGAAGAGACTTGCCAGCAGCTAGGTGGGGACTCGGGTCTCCGGGGTCCGTCAGCACTCCTCTGGCAAAACAGCACTGTCTCTCCTGTCCTCTCTGTCCTGGCCTCTCAGATCCCATCCAGAAGACTCTACCTGGCACCTCCATGCGTATCATTCATTCGTTCATTCGTTCATTCATTCATTCAGCAAACCTTCACTAGGCTCCTTCTAAGTGTCAGGCACTGAGCTGGGCCCCTGACCTCAGGGGTGACAAACTCATGTGCAAGACGAACACATTCGCAGACGTTCACGCTCCGCTCTGGTTAAGCCACGGTGGAGACTGTTCGGCCGTTTATTCTCAGGGGAAGTACTCTATAAACAAATGCTGGAGCGGCTGAGGAAGGAGTGACACGGGGACAGCGGTCGGACAGGGTGGGAGAGCCACGTTAGACTTCAGGGCTCCTCCCTCTACCTCCCGTCCCTCCCATCACTCAGCACCTCCTGGCGGGCAGTGGGCTGAGGGCAAGCGACCTCAGACCCCGGGCTCTGCCTCAGCCGCCAGCTTTGGGCGCTGATTGGTCTAGGCTGGGTCGTCTGACCTGACGGCCATGAGGTCTGTGTGCTTCTTTCCATTTTAATTAAAATTAGGTAACGCGTGAAATTCAGTTCCCCAGTCTCCCTAGCCACGTTTCAATGCTCCTAAGCCACACGTGGCAACAGACTGAACAGCATAAATTATAGAACACTGGCGTCACTGCAGAAAGTTCCTTTGAGCCACACGATGCTCGTCCCCAGCAGCAACTCCCGGATTCTGAATTCCAAGGAGCCGCACATGTTCAAAAGTATCTGGGAACTGATATAAGATTGCCAAGTCTTCATTTTGCCAGAAAAGTTTTAAAGCGGTAATAATGATTTTGTGAAAAGAACATGAACGTTAAAAGTAACACGAAAATTTTTATTGGGTCCTGAGTTTAAAAAACCCACGTTAAGGGATATCTGTGGAACAACTGGAGAAATGTGGATATTGATTATGTATTGGACAATAGTATTGTGGAAATGGAGAAGGCCGCCCTTGTTCTTTGGAGATGAGGGGTGGAGTGTTTAGGGGTGAGATATGAGGATGTCTCTAGGGAAACATATTATAGAAATAAATATAAATACAGAGAGATATATTTATACATAGGAGGCGCAAGTGTGCCCACCTGCTGAATCTAGGTGAATCTGGTTCTATTCCTGCAACTTTTCTGAAAGTTTGAGAATTTTTCAAAATAAAAGTTGGAAAAATAAGAAGTCAAGAGGTGGGGGGGGGTCTCGTGGGGCTGCGCTGGATGTTGGTTACATGATGTTGCAGTGGGTTGAGTTGTACCTCTCCCCCTGAAAAAGGATATACCCACCGGGAATCTGCACATGTGAACTTGTTTAGAAAAACGGCCTTGCCTTGGCTGGTGTGGCTCAGGGAATTGAGTACCCGCCTGCAAACCGAAAGGTTGCCAGTTTGATTCCCTGTCAGGGCGCATCCCTGGGTTGCCAGCCAGGTCCCCAGTTGGGGGGGAAGTGAGAGGCAGCCAATTCTGTTTCTCTTCCCCTTGTTCTCCCTCCCTTTCCCTCTCTCTAAAAATAAATAAATAAAATCTTTGTTAAAAAAAACACACACACACAAAGAAAGAAAAAGGGTCTTTGAAGCTGTAATTAAGTTAGGGTCCTGAGATGAGATGAGATTTCTGGATTAGGGCGGGCCCTAAATCCAGTGACTGGTGTCCTTATAAGAGAAGGCACAGGAAGACTTGAGACCCAGAGACACAGAGAAGAAGGCCACGTGAGGATGGAGGCAGAGATCCTGAAGTGTTGCAGCCACAAGCCAAGGAACACATGGAGCCCCCAGCAGCTGCAAGGGTCACAGAAAGATTCCCCCCTGGAGCCTTGGTGGTGGGGGGCGGTGGTCAGCACTGACACCTTGAATTCCGACTTCTCTCCCGCAAACAAAGGGAATAAATTTCTGTTGTTTTAGGCCACCAGGGCTGTGCTAACTTGTTAGGACACCCTGTCCCAGGTTGCTTACTTAGTGAAAATTCATCAAGCTGTACATTTACGATTTCTGCGCATTACTCTATGTATGTTATACGCCTTTAAAAATGTACTTAAAAATAAATAAACCAGAATGACAATCTACTATCAGCATTCATCTTAAAAATTTAAAAGAAAGGGCCTGGCAAGGACATAATGTCAAAACAAAAGATAGGTCCTTAAATGAAATTTCACACGATGATACTCTTTTCCTTCCTTTGGTAAGAATCTGCAAACATACCCCACTCTAACTCAGCACCAGCTGCAGATCAGCTGCATCAGAATCACCTGGGGGATCTTAAAAAATACAGAATTCCAGACAGAGAGGTCACCAGGACGAGATAGGGAGTCCAGAAATAGACCCGCATACATGTGGGAATTTAGGATATGCCAAACGAGGCATTTCAAATTAGTGGGGGCTGTCAGATTATTCAGTATGGTGTGCGTTCAACTGGCTAGCCACTTGGGAAAAAATAAAAGTGCATCTCTACCTCATTCTAGTCACCAAAATAAATTCCAGGGGGGTGAAACTTTTCATTAAGGGGGAGGGAGTGTTGGAAAGCCACTCTCAAAGGATGTCAAGAGACTGTTCGGTGTCCTCTTCCTATAATCTTGAGGTAGGAATTGTCTTTATTCTTTTGTCTTTATTATTTGTCTTTATTGTTTGTCATTGTCTTTAACAAACATTTACTGAATACTTATTCTCTAACTTTGTGCTCGGTGCTTGAGATGGGGACAGGGGGAGGCCCCTACCCTCCAGCACTCCAGCTAGTAAGGGTGACCCAGATCTGGGGTTCCCAAGTTTTAAGATTTCACTCACCATTAAGAAGAATTTTAAATTGTTTGCTTTTTAATAATCTCAGGCTGGGGAGAGCTTGTCTAGACACACAGTACAAAATCACAAAGCAGTTCTGAAAAAAGATTAATACATTTCACTACATAAAAATAAATGGCCCAACACATCAAAACAAAAACAAACAGCTGTGTTGGGATGGGTGGGGTTGAAGACAAACTGCTTACTAAGTATAAGGTTTCCTTTTGGGGGGATAAAAATGTTTTGGAACTAGTTAGAGCTGGTGATTGCACAACACTGTGAATGTACTAAATACTAGTGAATTATAAGCTTGAACTTTAAAATGATTACTTTTATGTTATATGAATTTCACTGCAATAAAAAATAGGAATACAATTTTTTTTTT